>JACGCM010000520.1:0-22663 GCA_014058105.1 Kingdonia uniflora
TGGTTCGTTATCACATCTAGGAGGTTGTTCTATGATTTTTAGTAATTTATTTTTTAGGAATAATTAAATTCCCTGTATGATAGTTGATCCACTATATTCACATGCCAATAGATCTACCTACTTATTAAGCATTAATCGATAGACGGATTTGTCCGACGCCAAACTTTTGTCACCCACATGAAGGACAACAATTTGACGCTTAAAAAACCATCGCTAAATAGCTTTGCAATAGTTAAAAAACCATCGCGAAAAATGTTTTTTTTGTGTGGTGAGAGATAGTATTACCACGCACTTGATTCTTTTAGATATGAACATATTTCTTGTATATGACCTTGTACATCGGGGATGTTACGACTATCATTGGCATGACAAAAATGATAGAATGCACTGGGAGTGTCATGCTATTACTTCCTAACGGTATAATATAGGGTATTTAGTATACTTTGTATACTAGTAAATCCAACCGGACTTAACTGAGTTGTAGGGACATACATGATAATGGTTATCACTTAAATATGATAAGAGGAAAATGACAACCATGTTTTGGTTTATACTTCTATATTTAAATGCTAGAACACGTTATTAGAGCGGTCCCAATATACTCCTCTGGGCTAGGATAATGAGGAGATTACCGGGAATATATTTCAACTTTCCTTAAAAGGGGAGAAAATCCAGAGAGCGTACAAGTAACGATTACTTTCAAGGAGAGTTTATTGTGCCCTAGTATAAATGACAAGGTGAAGTGGGGTCTCCAGTTTTTTCTCCAAAACAATCCATGTAGACATATGTGGAACTATCCATCCACATAGTGGGCCCACTTAAATATTATGGTCATAATAGACGTATATTGGAGATAGTCTTGCTGCTCATTGTAAACAACTAGGAATGCATCGTTAGCATGACTTCTTACTTAGATCATTCGATCGCAGGATCAGTTCTTGGATTGACTGATCAAGTTAATGCGACTTGATGGAGCTTACAAGTTTGACTCATAAGCTTTTGATAATTATTTTACCGCTAATGAGATAGATGATTGAGCATCGCGAGTACCTCATTCATACCAACTTGGGTTGGCGGAGAACCTAATCAAGTGATTGCAACTAATTGTTTGGCCACTGTTATTATAATTATAGCTTTGGCTAGTTTATGGGTTATATATTTTGCTTCGTACAACATGATAGGATTCGTTCAATAGAAAATCATCAAAGCTTTCCCAAAGCAACTAGTAATTGGGGAGAATCCTAGTATCAACCTTCTGCTTACATGTCTATGTATCGTGCAAGTATCATAGATATATGTAATGCACAAAGTTGGGTCCCCAATGTTGGCCTGGTATTATATGGGTATGATTCGCATTTATCACTAGATATTTGAAACTCACTGGCGACGTATATATTGTAGGGCAGATTGTCACTTTGATGAAATAGTATTTCAAGAGTTAGGGGGAGATATGACAGTCAATACTGAGGATGTTCCAAGATTAGTTGGAAAAATACCATTATTGTCTCATTTAAATCCCTTTATATAAGTGACAATAAGGTATAACAGATTCTACACTTGTAACACGTTGCAAATGAATCACCAGACACATTCATAGACATTGTTGAAGTATATAGATGTATATGCCTGCAAGTAGTATACCTACACAGCTGAACATTCCGGGGGAATTAGTATGCATCCCACAAATGAATCTAAGGCTCGCGCTTAGTGTGGTGCACCGTTGGAAGAAAGTATTATGAATCAGGGAACGGATGATTAGGGGACAAAGATGACTAATGGTGTAGTGGTTCATCAGGGATAGAACCACCCATTGACAAGGTAATAGAAGCTACATGACTAGTTGATGCATTATGAGGCAAGCCTGGGGTGACACATACGTATGATAATAAAGAGATCTCGATCTATTAAAAGTTTATAATGGCACAACATGGGATTGTTCAGTAGAGATTTGTCAATAAGGTATTCACATTCACTGCTGCGCTCATCATCAAAGGAGGATTCACAACTACTTATTGTAAACAACTGTGTATTATTGTATATTGGCCAAAGTGGGGGTTTGGAATCCAAGGGGAGCTTAGCTTGTTAACATAATACGAAGCCATGCCATAAAGCTTGTCGGTTACAAATGGTAATGGTACAAAAAACATAATTTAACTCAGAAAGATCATGGGGTCAATGCAAGACTAGTTACCCAGGAATTCTCTAAGAGACATGGCATCGATTACAATGATAACTATTGACCAGTTATGGGCGTTATAACATTCTGGTACTTTATCAGTCTGTTAATTATCGAGAATAAGCTAGACATGTGACTTATGTGGTTACCGTGCATCTATATGGGAAGCTAGATACAAATATGTACATGAAGCTTCTCAGGGAGGTATAAGCTTATGGAAGTAATTAAGTCCGACGCACGAGGTGCGTACGTAATAAAACTGGATAAGTCACTATTGGCTTGAAGCAATTAGTGCTCATGAGACATAGTAAGCTGACTAATATTAAAAATTGAGAACTTTACAAATAGTGTTATAGTCCATGCGTTCTCATTAAAAAACACAGATATTGGCTTAAGCCATCATAACAGTATACAAAATGATTTGGATATAATTAGAACTCTGGGGGAGATCGCAAGTGTAATGGCCTAATTCCAGGATTCAGACTTAGCCTTTACACTAAATGTTTCTAGAACACTTAAGAATAGTAAACAATAATCAACAAGATAATTTTGCGTAGAAAAATTTGAATAGATTAAAAACTACGACTCTCTTGATGATTTTGAGAAAGAGAAGATGATCTTATTGAGGTTGCTAACTAATTACAGCGAGTGCTTTGAGTATGTGGGATTTCAGAGTAAGGATTCTTCTGTATAAAATTGCCTATCCATAATATGTAGTTCTCTGGTCTTATATATAGGTCTTATAATATAACCGTTGATGACCATTAAGATTCTTAATGGTAGACGTTACAAAGTATATGCAAGATATTCTTTGACCCGATAGTGTAATATTCTGACCTCTATTGCTGTACAACGGTTCTATGATGACTGTACACTTGCGTAAATTGAATTATTGCCGTGGAGGTCGAAAGCGATGACTCGAAATAAGGAATATTGAATATGTATTTAGTAGTGTTTCGTGTATACTGATAAGGTCGAGAATAAATCTTTGAGTCTAAGATACAAAATAAGCTATTATAAGACGACTCTTAACCAATAGTACGAGTAGCATTAGGGGTGAGTGGTGTTTGTTGAGAAACTCATATTACATGTATTTCCTGATGTTACTGTCCTGTTTTTTTCTGTGCCACGTGCTCGGTTGGTGAGGTTAAAAGTTTAAATGTTGGTCGAAGATGACGCATGAGTCTGGGATACGAAATAAGCCACTATAACCACCCCCTCTCAGCCAACAGTACGAGAAACATTGCAGGCGAGTTGTGTTGGTTGAGAAGTGGCATTAATTTCTGTGGTTAATATCTGAGATTCATTTCTAATGTATATTCATAAGTATCTTATTGTGCCTTTTAGGTTTCTCAGAACCAATGGTTCTAGTCAATATTATTTTATGGGGAATCTTGCTGACGTTGGGAATTTGGAGAGTCGCCTTTAATGCTGACCATAGTATAAAGAGGATCTTGATTTGTGCATAATGAACCAATTCTTCTTCTTGGATCTTCTTCTATATTTCACTGTGGTAAATTTTCTTACTGTATTTCTGAGTGTTGCAGAAACATGGTGACGACAAGGACTCAGGCTCAGGAGTCTAGGATTCGTAGGAAAATGGAAGAACTGTGTATCAGGTATTTTGGATACCAATCGTTGCATCTTTCAACACTAATTCTTGTATCTTTCACCTACTATCGTATGTTATATAAAGAAGTGATATAAGTGGGGGATGATCATTATCCGACGGTATGTTTCACTATCTACTTACATCTAAGGCAGAGTGCCAAAATGGTCTTCGGTTGCTAGTGGAGGAGATTGTGACAACTAAAGATGAAGCCATAGGCGTTCGTCCGAGGAAGTCTCATCGGTACCCTTCTAATGAGTGGGCCTTGTTGAAGAAATGAGGCCTTTCCTCTGTCTTTAGTATGTGAGGCTGGGGTTATGGTGGTAGAGGTGGCGATGATGGAGGGGATCATTTTCTTCCATGGACCATAGATATTAGCCATGAAGAAGATCTTTCATCTATGATTTCTTGTTCTAACAGTTTCCTGGATCTTACAGCACGGGATCAGGGTTTGGAAGTTGCTTTAGTTTTTTATCATCTTCTCTATGGGATCCTGGAAAGCAATTCGAACTATAACTTTGTGAAGTAATCTGTTATAATTTATTAGAAACATTTTATTATCTATAAAGTATTCTTTAAGAAAAATCTTCAAACTGATAAAATGTCGATGTTCTGGTATTTGTTTCATAGTATTGAGTTTGTTTGTGTAGTTTTCTAGTGTAAAATAGGGGTCTGTTAATAGGAATTAGTTATCATGGGCTACGATGGGGAAAAATGAGCTATAAAGAGTTCCGTGTGCATGATGGAAAATGGTAATGATAGGTGAGTTTTGAAAATTTAGAGGAGTTTAAAAACGTGACTTGGTGGAAGCAATTATATATCATTTAGAGGAGTTTGTAGGGATAATCTTATTATGAAGGTAGTGTGTTTAAACATGGTGAGGACTCATACTCAGCGTATTCAGCAGGCAACAGATGGTCGTTTCCATATCAAGGTTACTGAACTTCGTAAGCGATATTTGGTCGATTGCCTTATGATGTTGTATTTCCAGAGTAGCCATTGAATCTGGTTGGATTAGATGATGAAGACAAGCGGGTAGAGTATGATCGTTTTTTCTGGTGCGATGTGTTTCAGAGGTCGTTGCTGAGTGCCACGGTGCGAGAATTGGCTTTTTAACCGCTCGCTTGTGAAAATATCATTGTTGAAGAGGATGCAAGGGAAAAAATAAAGAGATAATTCTATCTGGGAGGCATACCATTGAGGTTGCTTTAGATGTATCTAGTGAGCTCGGTAAACTCAAAGTATGAAAGCTCGTACGAAGTATTCTATTTTTAGTGTTTTGTGTTGGAACTCAAATAATGTAAGGTGAGAAATTTTGAGAGAATAAATTAATGTAATGTCTCGATCTGTTTGAATAAGAATAAAGTATTCTATTTTACTCTTTGTGTATGAATTTTGTGGAAGACAGCTGTAGGATTTTAACAACTATATAGATATCTTTGAATTTTGAATATTGATTTATTTTAGAAAAGTTGTACAATCTTGGTAGGGTATAAAAGTAAGGTGATTGGTCATTTGTACTGTGTTTGAGGAAGAGGTACAAAATTGTTTAATTACAGATAATAGGGACAAACGTGATAACAGTAGACGTAATCACAGAAGTCATGATGATGCCTTTAACCAAAAAGACGTGCCTGCAGAGACAGTAGGGGTGACTGACACGTGTCTGAAGGAGCAGTCATTTTACAAACCGAGGGAGAATATAAAAATGCGCCTATCTCTCCCTCATAAATTATCTACAGTTTCAGAGAGAGAGAGAAAAGTGGTATAAATCTTATTTCCAAGGAAAGGAAAGGTTTGAGCTCTGAGTGTAATTTGAGAAGGAAATCTTCATCAGGCGATAGAAAATTGTCGGGGAAGCGACGGGAGCACTCAATCTTGGCAAGACGTCCAGGCAAAATTTAAGACTGTTGTTCTTCAAGTACGGGCTGGTAATATAAAGCTCTGTCCGTTTGATTTGTTTAGTAATCTGGATTATATTTGTAGATATGTATAGTAACCTGCTTGATGTGTAGTAACCTGTTTGATATGTGTATCTGGTAATGTAGGAGTTTGGTTTTTGTAATGAATATGAGAGAGTTTTAGAGTTGGAGAATTTTTATATATGAACAGTCTGTAGAGAGAGAAAATGCTTGCTTGAAGAAGGAGAGGGAAAATTGAAATGATAGATTTTTGGTTTAAAAATTTATAAAATAGATGTGCTGACTGGGTAGAAGGTGGGTTTGTTTTATCTGTATGCAATATAGAGATAATAATAAAATATGTTTATGTATATGTAGGTTCGATATGCGTTTTAAACCTAGTATTCCCACTAGTAAATTTGTAGTATCGTCCAGTTCTGAGGAAACAACATCATCAGGGAGGGGGGCTGAGTGTAGTATAATGGAAGAAATTTTAAATAGTGTAGAGATAAGCATAGAGGGTGGGGGACCCAGTAAAATTTAGGAGGTGACAGAGAGGGAGGATAGATCAGAGAAAGAGAAAGTCCTTGTTATATACCCAGAGGGGGTAGATGTAGGGAAAGAATACTTGAAATATAAAAAGAAATTATAGGGAGAATGGGGAAGTTATGTGGAGGATCAAGGTCTATGGTTCAGGGCCTATATCCCCGATAAAAGGGAGGAGGTTATATACTACCAAGTCCTATGCTTAGAGAAGTGGAAGAAGGATAGAGGGTTAGTGAGGAGGTTAATCTCTTATATTATAATGGTCTCAGGCTATCAGGCCGAGTGATGGGTTTTTATGTTTTTTGAATCAGGTCGCATATGGCCTTAGAATTCCTTTGACCTTTATTCAGAAAGGGGTTATGAATATGTTACAGTGTTTCCCTGCCTAGTTAAATGGGAATGTTTATGAAATAATGGGGGTATGCGAGGTACTGAATGAAAAATAAAGGAATGTAGGGACTGCGAAGCAGTTCAAAGATGAAGATGTGATGAAGTTTTATAAATAAAAATTTATAGAAGGTCGAAGTAGTGGTTATCTGTATAGTGATTTAGCCAGGCCAAAATTCTTTGATTTTGAATTCGCGGGAAGACCATGGAATGACCACCTTGTGTGGGTAGAGGGTAACTGTATGCAGGTTTCATATGAACCAACGCTCGAACTGAACCATAAATATTATAATCCGATTAAGTAATGTTGACCAATCTTCAAATAACCAATAACTTGTCTTCGATCTGCTACTTAATGCTGTATTTCTTGTTTTGGCAGAACCCAAGCCTTTATCTACGCCTGATAAGGTGAGTCTGTTTGACTGCGTTGCTCGAGATCAGAATGAGGTAAAACAGGTACTTGATGAACTTATTATCCGTAGGGATAAAATGGTAGATTCTGTAGTACCCAAAGTTCAACGCGCTCACGAGAAATGAGCTATGGCTGAAGGAAAAGTTCACCTGACTATGGATGATGTTCTTAGTCTTCCACCTCCTGTACCTCAGACCACCAAGCAGAATACTCAGAGGTCCATGAGGTCAACTTGGCAGAGTACCTCTATCACTAAGGTGGCGGCCACGGCACAGGAGATCGCAAAGTTTAATTATGATGATGTAGAGGAGAAACTTGAAGTAAGTACGGTTGCTCCTGCTGAGGTCGAGAAGAGCTTGATAAAAAGAAAAAGGCATGATGAAAGAGCTAGAGCTTAAATACTATCTGATGGCTGGGATAGATCTGTAACAGCTCGATGATGAGTATTACGAACATACTTTTACGGTAAATTCTTGGAATCCTTAATTGTCTTTGTATTTGGATTAAAAGCTATTGTGTTGACTTTGTTTATGTACGTTTGTACTGCCAGCTCTCAATGCTGCTAAAGAGGGTAAAAAAGTATCTGGAAAGAGAAGCCAGAAGTTCGAGGCTCTTATAACGAAGTTTAAAGTTCAATCTGCTCGTGTGATGGAGTTTGAAGATCAATCTGCTCGTATGAAGGAAATCGAAGTTGAGCTCAAGCTGGAGAAGGAGAAGAGAGTTGAAGATGCTAAAGCGGTTGCAAAGCTCACAGAAAAGCATTAAGATCTGGTAGAACATAATGATGTGATATCGGAATCGGCCGAGGCCCCTAAAGCGGAATGCGATCACTTCTTCCAATCTTATTATGATTTTGAATTGAGTCCAACTAATGTGGAGTTAGGCCGGGTCGGTAGGTACAATAAAATAGTTTTCCCTTTAGAGGTTTTAGAGGAAGTGATGGCTGATGCTGGTATTTCTCCTTAGCTAACGTTGGAGCTTCCACCAGAAAGTGCGGAACCATTCCAAGTAGTTGAAAAAATATTGGATCCTCCTTCTAAACATGTTGATCAAGTCATCCGGTTGGGCTAACATTAGATCCTCAATCTGAGGTAAAAATCAACAAGAATTTCTAAACCTTCTACGGTATTCTATTTTTGATTTGATGCAGTTCGTGTGATATCAATGTGATTGTACCTGTATTGTTGAAGTTGGAGTGATGATTTGAAATATGTTCATTTTGGATGTCCATATTATAACAAAATATTTGTACTCTGTATAGGAGATAGAACGGCTGAGAAAAACTAATTCTGAACTGGTGAGGTCGCTGAGTAGAGCGAGGAATTTTGTGGCTCATACTCAACAGGTACTTAATAAAACTGAATATGAGATAAAGAAATTTAAGTTGAATTAAAAGAAAACTTTTAAAAAGTTATATGATCTTCAGTGTAGATATGCTAAGATAAAAATAGAAAAGGATGAGGCGTTAAGAAATGAAGAGGAAAGGGGGGCATTAGTTCGAAAACCAAAAGAGTTAACCTGTTTTAACGACCCGAGTAATAAGGCTAGGTGTCAAAGTATGTTAATAGCTCTGATATTATATTTTGAGGTCGAAGTAGATAGTGAACGAGGGTTAAAAGAAGCTTATGTAAAGCTTTTAAAGGAGAGAGGTGTAGTTCCAGACCCAGCTCGAGTTATGTTTTTAGCTCAAGAAGTACTTAATCGTCATAGTTTTGAGGCGAGAAAGTATTCTGCTCGAGCTTGTGTGTCTATTATATGGGGTGATGTAAAACCTTTATATGATGATTTTGGCTTTATGTAGGATTGGAGGGCCATAAGAATTGTATTTTTCAGAATAAGAAAAGGGCAAATAGCGGTCCAAAAGTAATTAGAGGGTAAATTAAAGGGGTTACAAGATGAGTTATTGCAATACGTGGAGTAAAAAATGTCTTTAGCAACGTGTTTGTCGAAAGAAGTGACTGTTTAAATGAAGGTAGAAGCTGATTTGAGGACTTTAGGTGTATTGCAGAAAGAAATGCACCAGCAATTGTACAAGCTCATATGATATTGAGGGACCATATATATCTGCCACGGGTAAAATTCGTTGCTCGAACAGAACATGAGTGCCATATAGACAGTGTTATTAATTTTTATGGGGGAGAACTGGCTAGGGTAGAGATTAAATTTAGGAAGTTCATGGTAGAATACAGGAAGGATTTTGATATTGAGAACGCCAAGGCTGAGAATATGTGGTTTACCAAAGGTGATGGATAAATTGTTGGTGATAAACCAATTTCGAGGTCGAGGGAACTATCATCAAAAGAGGGTGATGAGGAGGTCGAAATCCTGATACCCCAATCGCGGTGTAAGCAATATCAACAGGAGGTGGTGACCTTTGCCACTTCGGTAGATGTGCAAGTAACGAATAGAAAGAGTTTGAGAGATAAAAGCCAGTTTTCTCATTTCTTGAAGAATCGAAAATAAGGTATTATCGTTTCTCTTTTACTGGCCTTGCATATGTGTTAGATCTTTGTATACTGTTATTGATGATAAATGAAATCTGTTATCAGTGATGATGAATAGAACGATATATCGATATTACTCAGATACCATGTTCTTGATTTAAACTTGTTAACTGTGATACATAATCTGTTGATATAATTGAACTATTATAAATTTAAACTGTTATGACAGATGAAACTGATAGCTATTCCAATTTAGTGTGACGCGTTATGCGTCCAAAATGGTCAATTGAACACTGAGCTAAGTTCGTGTAAGGGGGCACTAAAAAGGGCTAATGGATTGGAAGAAAGCATAAAGACGAAGATGGCACATGAACGAAACATAGGAGCTCGATTGTCTGAGGAGCTACATGAGAAAAAGGCGGATCTAGTCGGTGGACTGAGAAAAATAGAGGAGTTAAAGGAAATTGTAAGTAAGAAAGACATTGGGTTTACAGGTGGCTCGAGGCAAGCGAGCCCGCAGGGGGCAGAATTAACATCTGCTCGAGTTCAAATTACAAAACTGTTGGTAGAATTAGAGGAGGAAGGTAAAATTGTGAAAGACTTAAAATTTTAGGTAAATGTGCTTAAAGCAGAGATAACTGATACGCGAGCTCGTGTTTCTAGTATGAAATGTTGTGGCTAGTTGCTAATGTTTTGATAAAGAAGATAGAAGAGGCCTGTAATAAACATTACAAAAACATAAATGAGGCTTGGAACAAAGTAGTGACTCTAGAGCATACCATACAGGTGTTAAAGTTAAATACCTTGGAGCACCTGGAAGAGAATGCACAATTGTGTGACATAAATATGAAGTCAGATGTTGACCCATTACAGGCGGATATATTTCTTGATGAGAGGAGGGTAAAATGGGAGAATCGTGAAGTGGGAATTGATGGATCAATATCTTTGTTTTGTCAGATGGATGAGTTCATGACAGTGTTGGAGTCTCAAAATTTTGATGTGTTGGATGAGAAACGACGAGAAGAGAAGCATTGCGATCATTTGGAAGCTTCGTTGAAGGAAGCTTAAAGTAAACTTAGCAAGCTTATTCTGTCTAAACAGGTGAAGACTGAGGTAGGTGATATGTATGAGAGAGATATGACAACAGTGATTTCATTCTTTATATCAGAGTTCAAGAGATTAGAAGTAGAAAGTAAACTGGTGTATGATGGTTCAGTTGGCAAAAGTGCGCAGTATGACATGGAGGTAATACGGTCTGACTATCTAGGTCACATGGTAGCCAAAATTAAAGTTTTGAAATAGAGTATGGTTAGAGATGGAAAAAAATCATTATGGGGAAAATGCCAAAGTTTATGCATCAACGGCTGTACAAGGGTTATGGACATGACGTTACGGGACCTTCTAATATAGGTGATGATTTGAGTGATAGTTCTAGTGAGGAGTAACAATTGTAAGGAGACGCTATGTATACTAACGCATATAGTAGATAAAGTGTACGAAAATTGGACTGTCTAGAATTATGATTTATACTAACCTTTTGATAAACCAACGATATTGTATGAGTTGAATATCTGTTGTATAGGATGATCCCAAAGGTTATCATAGAGTACATGGTTGCTGAGGCAACAAACATAAAGGAGCATAGAAGATCGGTTTGGCTGAAGCCATAAATGATTCGTAATGTGATATGTTATCAGTTTGGCCAAAGTAACAAACGATCTGTAATATAATAGGGGATCGGTTTGGCTAAAGCAACAAACGATCTGTAATGTATAGATGACCAGTTTGGCCAAAGCAACAAACGATCTTTAATGTAATAGGTGATCGGTTTGGCCGAAGCAACAAACGATCTGTAATGTATAGATGATCAGTTTGGCCAAAGTAACAAATGATCTGTAATGCATAGATGATCGTTTTGGCTAAAGCAACAAACAATTTGTAATATGTATATAGAAGTACTTGGTTGATATATTAGAAAATACTATAGTGTAGGGCAATCGAATACAAGTATTTCATTAGTATAAGATTGACCTACGATGAATGCGCTAGATAGAGTACTATATGAGATAGTAGAAAGTACTCAGACGTATGGGGATCAAACATAAATCTTTCATTGATGTAAGACGATCATACAATATGATAAGATTGATTTGTAGAAAAGTACATTGTGATATATTTTTATCTACGATACAATTTTAATCTCCTCGTATTCCAAGGATTAGGGATTCAAACTCCGTGTTTAGTGGCGAGTTTGTAAGAACCATGCCACTTTTTCCAATAATGACCAAAGGACTTTCCCCCTTTTTGGACAGTTCCCAGCATTTACTTCGTTTATGTGTTTGAGAATTTCTCTTAGGATGAGATCTTTGATTTCAAACTCTCTTTGACGAACGTGCTTGTTGTAAGATCAGGCTAGAGCTTGGTGGTATCTTCCCAAATTCATGATTACTCTATCTCTAGTCTCCTCGATCCAATTCATGTTAGATGCCAACTAGAATTCATTTTTTTATTTGTTATGGTATAGTCACGTATTGGGTGATGATACTGAGTGGGGATGATTGCTTATGTACCATAAGCTAAGAGGAAAGGCGTACATCCAATTGATACTCGAGGTGTTGTACGATACGCCCATAACACATGTGGTAATTCTTGGACCCAATTACCCTTTTTCTCTGTCAAACATTTTTTGATTCTATCCACGATAGTACGATTAGTGATTTTGGCCTAACCATTTCTTTGTAGGTAATATGGATTGGAAGGAGAGTGTATGATGTTGTGTCGATTGAGGAATTCGATGACTCTGGAGCCAACGAACTGAGGTCCATTGTCGATTTTGATGAGATGGGGGCACCCAAAATGGATGATGATGGTTTCCCATATAAATTTGATGACTTTGTCTTCATGTGTACGACACAGTGGGACTGCTTCCACCCATTTAGTAAAGTAATCCATTACAACTAAGAGGTGCTTCCTTCTGCCTAGCGCGATGAGGAATTCTCCTACGAGAGCGAGTGCCCATCTTTTAATTGTCCAAACGATGTTACTGGAATGGAGTTCTAAGGCTGGAGCTCGAATTTGGGGGCCATGTCGTTGACAGGCATCACACTTTCTTGCGAGCCCAATGGCTTGAGCTTTTATTTTAGGCCAAAAGACCCCTTAAGTAAGAGCTCGATTGGCTAGAGATCATCTTGCTGCATGGGAACCACAAGTACCTTCACAAAGTTCGTATAAATTTTTTTAAGATTCTTTGCTAGATAAACATTTAAGATACGGCCCTGTGACCAAAATTTTGTATAGGAGACCATTTTCTACGATGTACAGCTTAGCATTATCAAGCATGCATCTCCTTTCAGTGGGATCTGCTAGAAGTTCACCTTAAACGTGTTTTTAGTCCCAATATACTTGTGGAAAGGTCGTCTCCAATCGTCATCATCCTCTTCAACGCCCCCAGTATTGACAAAATTTGAGCTTTTGATTTAAATGCAGGGGGTGGATAATACTTTGATCTTCAGATAATGAGCTTCTGTACCAAGGATTCTTGCCATATACACGAAGGAGTTCGAATGTCTATTTTCTATGTGCGGTAAATGTTCGATAGTAATTCATTTGAATTTTCTTATTCTGTCGGCTACTGCTACTGCGTAGTCAATCATCTTTCCATTCTTCTAGATTTTTTTGTGTAATGGTTTACGATAAGTAAAGAGTCTGTGCACACAGACAGCTTGGAGACTCCAATCTTAAGAGCCCAGATAGCTCAGAGACTCTAATCTCAAGAGCCATATCTAGACCGTGAATCATTGCTTCATACACGGCCGCATTGCTGGTAGCTTTGAAATTGAGCCTGATTGCTTTCTCGATCCTATCATTGGAAGGTGTGATAAGCACGATTCCAATTCTGGATCCTGCAGATCCAGAAGATCCATTAGTTAAAAGATGCAACCCTTTCAAGTTATCCAGTCTGACTTCTCTTCAAACTTTTCTTTGAATTGTTCCTCATTGGTATCTGTACTGTTTCTTCCCAGTCAGGATCAACTACTGGGAAGTCTGCAATGAAGTCTACTACTGCTTGACCTTTTCAGAATGTCGTAGTTCAAAATGGATATCATGTTCACCAAGAGTGACCGACCATTGCTGTACTCATCTGTATTTTTCCCGTTTGGATAAAATCTTTTGCAAAGGGTAATTTGTCAGCACTCGAACTGAGTGTGCTTGAAAATATTGTCTCAATTTTTGCTATATGTACACTAGAGCTAAGAGAAATTTCTTGATCTTGGTATACCGGAACTTTGCTGGAGTAAGAGTTTTGCTGATGAAGTAGATAGGTTTTCCTGTCTTCCCATCAAGTCGAATGAGAACAAAACTTAATGATTCGTTGGTAACTACTAGATATATTATAAATTCTTCCCCCTTGTTAGGTGTGCTCATCACTGGTGGGATCCCAAGTAAAGTTTGAGTTCCTAAAATGTTGTTTCACACTCTGTTGTCCACTCAATCTCAGGATCTTTTTTAGAATTTTGTTTTGCTGCCCCTTCACGCAATAGGTTGAACAACCATTAACATCAATTTGAAAACTTTGAAACCAAACGATTTATTACGGTAATCTTGCCTGCTAACTTCTGTACGTCTTTCTTTATTTTGGGAGAAGGTATAGACAATTGTGCGCGAATACGATCTGGATCAACTTTTATACCTCTCTTACTGATTAAATGTCCCAAGAATTTTCCTGACTGGACCTCGAACTGGCATTTTTTAGGGTTAAGCCTCATCTTGTAGAAACGGTGAATATCGAAAGTAGTGCATAAGTCTGTAATATGGTTATCCTTTTTAAGACTTTTGCACAACATATCATCAATGTAGACTTCCATCGGTTTCTAAGGTGATCTTTGAACATCTATGTCATCAAACGTTGAGAGGTGGCTCCAACATTCTTGAGACTGAAAGACATGACCTTATAGCAGTATAAGCCATGTTCTATAATGAAAGCTGTATTCTCTTGATCTTTAGGTAGCATAGGCATCTGAGTGTACCTGTAGCGAAGTTTGTGTCCCGTAGTAGAATCGAGCAGATGGTTTATGATAGGAAGTGGAAAATTATCCTTTAGAGTATATTTGTTGAGGCCCGTGAAATCCACGCACACCCTGATCTTGTCGTTCTTCTTTGGGACTGCCATAATGTTCGAGATCCATTCAGGGTAATTGGCCTTTCTGATGAAGCCAACTTCGATGAGTGTGTCAATTTCTTTATTAACTTCTTCTCAGAGTCTTGGTACTAAGGCCCTCTATTTTTATTTGACAGCTTCGGCCTTATCTTTCAAATTTAGCTTATGGCAGACCAGATTTGGATCAATGCCCGACATCTCATGAAAGGTCCAAATAAATATATTACTGTTGTATTTAAGGACTTGGATGAGGGCATCTCGTTCTATCATTGGCAGAAGAGTGTCAACGTATGTTCCTCGCTTTTTCCACTGATTTCGACGTACTATGTTGTTTCTGCGCTTGGCAGATGATTTTCTGTAGAGTTTACTGTATAGTTTTCTGTAGTGTGTCATGTTATTTTTTGTAATTTCTATGTGAGCTGCAGCTCCGAGGATTCTCGAACGATGACGAGATAATTTTTACATGCTTGAGCTAGCTTCTGACTTTCTTTGATTTCATATATGCTGCCATTCCATTCAAATCGTAGCGCCAGATGATAGGTAGATGGAATAACTCGAATATTGTATAACCAGCAATGTCCCATTATCCCCAAATAACAGGATTTTGTATTGATAATATAAAAGATAATGTCAAGTGTCACGAGTCCTGCCATGATAGGAAGTATAATCTTTCCTACACGTTCTTCTCTAGATCCGTTGAATCCATAGATATCAATGTCACTAGGTTGAACCTTGTAGGCCAATCCCATCTGATCAATCGTACTTTAAAAAAGTAGTTCGATAGTATTACCAGTATCTATCATCATCGTGTGAAGCACAATATTTCTCATTTTTAACATGATCACCAAAGCATCATGGTGATGATAGTTGATATGACGAACATTACAGTCGTTAAAAGAAATTCTTGTTCGCCGAGAACTAGATATAAGAAGTAAATAAGCTTCTTTGTCTTTCATGGACATGTCATGACATTGGTTGACTCGTCTTCTCTTAGTTCTGTTTGATTGGTTGACGATCTGAGTCTCAACGAAGTGGCAGAGCGACATATGGTATAAGTATTTCTCTCTTACCAGCTCTTCAGTTTTTACGGCTTCTGTAAGAAGTTTGTAACTCCTGTTCTTGTAACTTTCGATGTCTACAATGTACTCATACATTCATCTATCAGCTAAGATATACTCTAACAATCGCTGAAAGGCAAAGCAATATTCTATTTTATGATGTCTAACCTTGTGGTGAAATGCAATATGGTTTGTTCTCAATGGGTTGGAGATACTGTGTATTACAGAAAAACCTATCCTTCTGAAGTATAGGATAAATGTTGGCTATGGTCACATGCATCTTGAGAAGACAGGGCTTTGGAAAGTTACTCCCCTATCGAGGTCGCTCGTCGTTAGGTTTAGTCCATTTCCTATCTCCTTCCTGATTGACAACTCGATTAAAATCCTGGCAGGCTGACTAATCTCGAGCTGCTAATGTTGACTTTTAAGATTTCTGCCTGTCAGGCACTATTCTTTCCAGGTCGATATACCCGTTGACTTTTTCGATCATGTCTTCGAGAGTTGTTGGCTTGTTTAGGTCGAGGTACTCTTTTACCCTTTCATTAACAAGTAAAACATTGGTAAAAACTGAAATAGTAATCTTCTGGTTGAGCCGATCTACCTTTCGAGCTAACTCCAAAAACTTCTTAGTGAATGTCTCGAGCTTCTTTCCAAGCATCTGCTTAAGGCTAAAAATAGAATATAAATTCTCCTTTTTATCTCTGTTGTGTGAGTAGTTCTTAACGAAGAGTTTGCGCTGCTATTCAAAAATTATGATAGATTCTTTAGGTAGTGTTTAAAACGATGGTAGAGGCTCGCGTGATAAGCTGGTCGGAAAGAGCTGGCATAGAATGTGGTTGGACGCAGAATGTAGGCCTAAAACATCTTGGAACTCTTAGACGTGTTCTACTCTATCAATTCTTTATATTTTTATATCTTCGGAGTATGGAACCCGGTGGGGACCTCGCCATCCAACAGCTCCTATGCGATCAGACTTTTTATAATCTTTTGTGAATTCCTTTAGTCAAAGTTTGAGCTTCGAGTAAATATTGATTCGCGTATCAACATGTCCTGAGTCACATATTGTCGAGCTGTGGTGGTCGGGCGTGTGACGCACCCTTTGCCAGAATTATGGTTGCCACTCCATACACTTAGACATTCTTTTGCTGGCAATGAATTCTTAGAGGTAGATTTTTAGCCTGTTTGACTCCCGTTGGGCCACCATCCACTTCTTGGTGGGCCTCCTGGATTGGGATGGGCTCCATTTCCTGTTGATGATGGTTAGATTGAAGCACCTCCTACGTGATTGCCTTTCGGAGGAGGTCCTATTCTGTCATGAACCTGCTTTGTTCTTCTGGGCGGCAACCTGCTAACCCTGTAAAACCTTCAGTGTGTCTTATATACTCGCTAGTTGTTGCTCCAAAGTAGTACGTCTTTCTGCTTTAGAATTCAAACCAGCGCACCGATTTACTAGTACAATATTTTCTTCTACTTGAACTATAGGAGTACTCTGACTGGAGCTGACATTCTGAAGAAAGATGATCAGCGGTTTCTGAGATAATGGGCTTGAGAACTTTGGCTCCCATAGATAGGGCCAAATATAATGGCCTAATTCTGAGATTCAGACTTAGCCTTTAACCAAATGTTTCTAGAACGCTCAAGAACAGCAAGCAATATCAACAAGATAATTTAGCATGGAAAACCTTTGAATAGGCTAAAATCCATGACCTCTCTTGAGGATTTTGAGAATGAGAAGATGATCTTATTGAGGTTACTAACTTATTATAACGAGTGGTTTAAGTATGTGGAATTTGGTGTAAGGATTCTTTTGTATAAAATTACCTATCCCTAATCGGTAGTTCTCTAGTCTTATATATAGGTCTTATAATATGACCATTTGATAACTATTAAGATTCTTAATGGTAGACGTTACAAAGTATATGTAAGATATTCTTTGACCTGATAGTGTAACGTTCTGACCTCTGTTACTATACAATGGCATTATTGATGACTGCACACTTGCGTAAATTGAACTATTACCATGGAGGTCAAAAGCGATGACTCGAATTGAGGAATATTGAATGTCTTTAGTAGTGTTTCCTGTATACTGATGAGGTCGAGAATGAAGCTTTGAGTCCGAGATACGAAATAAGCTATTACAGCAAGGGTCACCGAATACCTTGGGAAGGAATTTGAAATGAAAGACCTTGGAGAAACCAATTATTATCTTGAGTTGCAGATCAGGCATATTGTAGTGGCATACTCATACACCAAACGATATATATCAGGAGAGTTATCTAACACTTTGGTATAAATGCAACACACGATACTAAGTTGTTATTTTGTCTATCACTTAGATGTGAACGAAGACATCTTCTGTCATCCTAATAGGGGGAGAAACTCCTAGGACGGGGGTACCATATCTAGGAGGTGCTTTGCTATAGCTAGCTGGGTATACTAGACCTGGTGTCTCCATCGCAGTGAATGTTTGACTTGCCATATTTTGTTCTTACCCAAAGGCACTGGAATAGGATCAAGCATATTTTGAGGTATTTGACCGATACAAAAGGCTGGGGTCTATTCTACCAAAAATGGTAACGTAAAATTATAGGGTACGCCGATACAAGATACTTAGCAGACCCACTTAAAAGCCATTGTCAGATGGACTATTTGTTTATGTACGAGGATATAACAAATTCTTGGAGATCGATGTAGCAGAAGATATTTATTATATCTTCGAACACGAGGAAATTCTTGCACTTCATGAAGCTAGCAGAGAATGATGGCTACACTTCAAGATACATCACATTAACTAAAGTTATGGCATGTTCTATCCAAAATAAAATATCGACTATGTATGAAGACAACTCAGCTTGCATCATTCAAGTCAATAACAATTTTATCAGAGGCAACATATTGAAGCACATTTTACCGAAGTCCTTCCATACTTATGAATTATCGAAGGCGAATGAGATTGACGTTGTTCAAGATATTTCTAAAAATAACTTTGCAAACTATTCATAAGGACTCTTGCACTACTTACGTTCAAGCAGCTGGTACACAAAATCGGCATACAAAAGTTTTTATTCATCATTATCTCAGGGAGATACATCTCGGGAAGATAGATTTCAAGGAGGATCGACGATAGAGGGAATATTCTCAACCTAACGCGGACACATGCATATTGCACTCTTATTCCTGATAGTGTAGTTTATGTCCTAAGGGGTTTTACTGACTAGAGGTTTGCAAATGCATATCCTTATAATACACAAAGTTGGATCCCCAACGTTGGCCTGGTATTACATGGGTTATGATTCGTATCTATCACTAGATATTTGAAATCATTGGCGAGTATATACTACAGGGTATATTTACCACTTTGATGAGACAATATTCCCTGTATGGGTGTATGTGCATCTGATATAACCGTATCAAATCTGGTGTATAGAATAACTATAGGGGTTGTCATTATTAAGCCAGGTAACGTGTGAAACAATGTTTTCAAATCGACTTTTTATAATAAAACTAACAATAATATGTACCAAATTAATAAAGATAACTAGGGTTTGGGATTTCATTATTATCATGAACATCTAAAATATAGTCTTATTCTCCATTAAAATAATTGTAAAAATGATCTCAAAATCAGTACTATTTATTTCTCTTTATTAAAAACGTTTCCCTACATGTAATATTAGTTAATCTACAACTATAAATTATGAAAACGATTACTAACGACAATGTAAAGTAAATTTTCTTTGATAATTAAAACATATGAGAAAATTAACAAATAACTCTTCCTATATTTTCATTAACGAAAATCATAGAAAGATAAGACATGTTAATATAAATATAAATAGTTCATCAACATTAAAGCACATGATTTCGGAAAATACTACTACAGTACAAATATTTAAGTAAATAGCTACATCCCTACCTAGTTTAAGAATTTAGCTAGATTTATAGAAAAAAGAATAACAACTAAATAAAAGAGAAGACATGATATAAAATCAGAATGATGAAATAAAATAAAAAAACACTTTATTATTAAGCAAAAACTTACAAAATGTCAATTGCTCCAAGAACTTCAATCTTTCTCTCTTACAATGCTCTCAAACTCTCAAAATTGGATGATCATTCTGGTTAAGCCTCCTTTATAGATGAAGGAGAGGGCTACAAGTTAGCAAGATATTATTGTAATCAAATCAAATATCCTCCATTTTATGGAATCTATTAAGGAAAATATACTTAGTGTAAAAACCAAAAAAAATCCGTAAAAATATATTCATATTTGGAAACTTCTCCAAAAAAATTTAATTTTGAGCGAATATAACCCTGCCTGCTGTCACATCTCTATAGGTGCCATTTTTGAGATTTTATTCTCAGTGAAATATCATTACACTCAATAAAATTTCGCAGTCATACTAAAATATCTTCAATATGTCAAATATTCTCTTGATTTATTCTTGATTGTTATTCTATTGGAGATGTTCAGAGTTGCAGCTTAGATAGGAGGTCTTCTCAATAGTTACAGCTTTGGCCCTCAAATTTAACTTTTGTTTTGTACCAACTCTATCTAACATAACCTGAAATAAATAATAAATTAATAATTATACATTTTTAGCAATAAAATGAAGTCTAGAACCTTAAATAGTAAGGTTAAAATGGGCATTTTTATATGCCATTAGCGTTCATAACCTATCATGGCATATGATTGTACTCTTTCCTTGCACAATTTTTTTCCCAATGAGCTTTTATAGGCAAAAGTTTTGACAAGGCAAGTCATTTTGGTAGGAACACCCCTAGGGGGAGTGTTAAGAGTGGGTCCAGCCAAAGGTGGAACCCAAAGGGTGGGGTGTATCCACTAGAATCCTGACAGGCCATATAATCTAGGGTTTTATGGGAGAGTTTTATGAGAGAGATATATCCTACAAGGGTTCAATATTGTAACCAGTAAAACAGCCTCAAGGTTTTTATCAATATATGAAGCTCTTATTTCTCTCATATCTATGTATGTATATGATTCTAGTAGAATTGCTTGTTATCTACACAAAAGACATAAAATGTGTTTATAAAGACTATAGTGTGAACTATGTGACCCTTTATATTGGACCATGTTTTTTTGGATGTACGACTTAAATGGCTTTGAAACACATTACAGTGTTATAGCGGTTGGGACCATGCCTCAAGAAGCAAAAGTCATGTGGTTGATTCACCAACGATGAGCTGAACGCAGAATTATCTTGAACTACCAGGGGTATTTGGGTAGTTTGATTTATATTTATACCAAGGACCAGGTTTGACTTGTAGCATGTGTATTTTTTTTCTCCTAGTTGAGAGGCCTTTCTCCTTATACCCCTCTCCTTGCCTGAGGGGTAAGGGGAAAGATGCCAATCTTCTTTGGAAAGTCTTCCCTTATTCATGGGTTTATAGTACTCCAGCTTGGCTGTCTGAACCTTTTAGTTTAGAGAATTTGGGCCTTTTGGGCACAATTTATAGGCTTGAGTATTGCCTCATTTTTTATGGCACAAAAGCAAAATTTATTAACTAAAATGAAAATTTTACAATGGAGATCTAAGGGCCCAACCATAAAAGGACCGAAGCAAACTAAGGATCAGGTCCTTCAAGAGGGCACTAAGCTAAGAGCAGTCCTAACTAGTACGATCAAGGAAGGAGAAAACTTACCTAAGGCAACCTCAAAGGAGTCCTAGGGAGGCGGGATAAAGAATCTAAAGCTAGCCAAAAATAAACATAAAATGAACAAATTCATGTATTACAAATAAAGGTGCACAGCTCCACCAAGTAACTCAGGAGAAAGAAGAAAGGACTTGTTTGCGATCTTGTCGGCAACTGAGTTGTCTCTTTAAAGATGTGGTAAACCTAGTGTTCAATAGATAGGAAAGTGAAGACAATTACTCCACCTAGTAAGTACATTCCAAGGGACATCTAAGCTCTTCATGATGATATGGTCCACCACCACTTTTGAATAAATTTGAAGCATAGGAGGACCAAATATTCTCTTACATAACAAGTTCAATTGAAGTGATTGCCCCATGATTCAGCATAGAAGACAAAACAGTGAATAAGGGAAAGACCAAAAGCTCCATAAAGTCAGCTTTATGATCTCTAAACATGACACCGTAACCACCATCTTTGAGGTTGCATTAGATGCACCATCTGTGTTTACTTTAGTCTACCCGGGTATGGAGGGTTCCAAGATACCTTTTTGATGAATGGTGCACACCGAGTCAAGCAGCCAACTCCTAAGATTAGTCACACATTTACCAAACGAAGGGGCAAAACCTTCAATCTGAGCTCATTACCGGCTTCCAAATGATCAGAAACCCTCACAAAATGGTGTTAATCTAAAGAGAACAGTTGTTCACTGATTATGTTTAAAAACAATCTTGATCATGGATTAGAATAGAAGGGATGTTTATAAGGTTCTTTTGAAAATAGACCCAATCCAGGCTCAAATTTTCTTAGCAAAAGTACATTCAATGAAGAGATGTTGTGCAGTCTCATTATGAGAAAGAGTAGCGCAAAAAGAGCAACATGAGACAAAGGATGACCTCTAAGCTTATCGTATATAGGCACCCTACCATGAAGAAGTTCCAATTAAAAATAGATCTTCTTGGAGGGATGGAGGTCAATGGATAGGCTATTTATGGACTATAGTAAATTATACGCAATCTTCCCGAAAAATTACCTTTTGGAGAATGCTTCTAGATGAGGACATCTCGATCATCAAAATTTAGAAATATGAATTTTTGTATCTCCTCATAAACATCTGGGCAGCGGCCGAGTTTAAAGCTTTAGGTATTTACCACTCCTTGTTAGTAATGAAGCTAGACATGGTTGCCTTGAGTTGTAGTAGGGATTTGGATGTTTGAGCAATAGAACTAAAAAACTAAACATCAAACAAAAAGCTGATAGATGTACCATCTGCCACAATCCAGGTAGTCTGATCCATAACATGAACAATTATACCTT
>JACGCM010000332.1:0-216783 GCA_014058105.1 Kingdonia uniflora
CTACCTAGTCTTGCAATCTCCTACAGCGCTAGCGTCTAGCTTCAGCTGCTTCCTCGGCTCCCCCGCGAACGTTGATACCACCACCACTACTTGCAACCTCAATATTCGAATCTCTCTGGGCATACACGTATCTAAAATATCGCAAGTATATCATCGGCACACAGGGCTTGCGCTGGGGTAAGGGCACAAAGCAGAGTTGCTTTGGGCCCCAGCTTCGGAGGGTACCAAAATTTTATTTTAACTTCTCGATCTCAAATTTTTAACTTTTTTGGGGGAAGGGAGGGGGGGGGGGGGGGGTTCACGAATAATAAGACTAAAAAGAAATCCTTGAAAAAAGGATTCTAGAGTTTGTTTCACAAAGTATGCTACAATTGCAAATCACTAAAGAAAAAATGTTATTTTACACGACTACCAAAATACTCTATTTTCCTCATCTGCATGTTTATTTCTTACATTTTTGTTTTGGTTTAGAGGGGGGGGGGGGCACTATTAGGGCTAGCTTTAGGCCACCAAAACCGTAGCACCGGCCCTGTCGGTACATTAAGTGATCACAAACCGTTCCTATCCTCATGTATCAATCTAACCTTTAGAGCATCTCCAGCAGAGTGGTATGGTGTTACGGTTTTAACATACTCTTGCAAAACCCCTTCCAACAGGTGTATGGGGTTCAACATACTCACCCCCATACCCCTCCAAAGTATGCAAATCCTGAACTTGGAGAGGAATATCTGTATATACGCCTAGGCGCTGAACCGTTCAGTACACGCAAGTATTTTTTTTCTGAACTCTAGGCGCTGAATGGAAGAGCGCCTACACTCTGGAATCCTCACCCCATCTCTCCAACGGCTAGTTTTTTATTTCACCCAAATTCTTTAAATAAAAAGGGTAGTTTTCTTAAATAAAATTCACCATTTCAATCTATCAACTCTCTAGTATCTCAAGCTCCATCAATTTCAATGGATAACGAATTTCCCAATACTCTCAATACGTTCAATCAACGCAACTTGCGGAATCATCGAACTACTCCATGCCCCCGCATTCCTTTTCCGCGCCACCCAACCCCAATGTCAATGAAAAGAAAAGTGATAATAGTTGTTGGACCGACTTTAAAGATCAAACTCTTGCCAAATATTGGGTAGCACACTCGCAAGACGCTCAAAACGGTAACCAACAAGATGAATCTAAGCTTTGGGGGAAAATAGCAAATGGCTATGAAGGAACAAGTGGTATGAAAACCTATACAAGAGCCGCCTTGAAACAACGTTGGGGGAAATCCAACGGCAAACCGCTTTTTTTGTATCTTGCGTTATCAAAGTTCGCGAGGCGAACCATAGCGGGATTGGAAATGAACACCACGAGGTACGTTTCAATTTATATGACATGTTTATTAAATTTAGTACATTACTTTATTTTGTTTAAGTGTTGAATTTTTTGACATTTGTACGTAGTATGACCGAACGGATACTATTTTTGACATTTAGAACCAGTATAATGCTCGTACATTAAAGCCGTCCAATCATATGCAACCTGCTGGCCGCCGATATACATACGTCTAGACTCATCCAGATACTGCGTGTACTGCAATAAAAAAGGTGTAATGAGAAAAACTTATATATGTAAATAAAGGATATCAAATGTTGTAATATCAAATTAACCATTTACCTCTGTATCATGATATAAACCAGCAGATGGTACCCCCGGGACGTCGCTAAGACGAGGTACATCAAGCAGCCTATCAGTGTCATCAATATCAATAACTCTAAGCCACCATACGGGATCAGCACTGGTATCCATGACCTCATGTGTCAACTGTGTCTCCTGTGGCATGGAATGTGCAAATCTCGAAGGAATAATCACCCTCTAACCGCTCTTGGGCCGATCACATCAGCATTGATCGTCCGTGAGTAGTCTGGTAAAATGTATGGTGTGGAAACCCTAGCCCAGGATAGATCATAACTGATGTGATTTATGAGAAACTGCTCACCATCTACCCATCCCTGACCTTTACGTTGGTCAAGATAATGATCCCCAAGTAATCGATGATCCCCAAACATATCATTAGCGGGTAAAGGGTCTGCTGGAACACGTGCAATCCCAAATACCTGAAAAGAACACCGCTCCCCCAAATATTATGCATGCGGAAGGCTAGGAACATGGAGAGGTACCCTTTTCCATGAAAATCATCGTGCAACTGCTAGGGGCGTGTTCTCGTAACCCTCTAAACCTTGTTGTATTTCTAAATATGAGTCCCATAGACACATGAGATTGTCTAACCTCCGCAACTCAATTTGAACCCTAGCAATACCACGTTGTTGTGCATCCCCCTATTAACTTCTCCATCAAATTCATCTTTGTCCATCGAGTTAATATTGGGAAATAGAGGTGTGCATCATTGGTTGCCTCATCTTGAAGTATAGGGTGAAGATTTGAAGAATATTCATAATACGAATATTCAAGCAAACTCCACCAACCACACAAACTCTTCACGCCCAAAGAGTAAGCGTCAAGGGCCGTGTATAAATCCCCCAAAATGGCGGAGCCCCAATCATAATCATCCAACCTGTCTTGGTCGGCAATCGTGGCCAAATAACCAACCTAATCGTACTTTTACTATTGGAGAAGAAGAGTTCGACCATTATAAAAAATATGAAAGCCCGAGTCGATAAAGGTCGTGTCATGGGATCATCTTTATTCTTCTCAATAAATGACTTTATCCAACTTATCTTTATAGCCCCCGAATGAAAATTATTTTCCCCTAGAGTCAGAAAAAATTGGCGGAATATTGTCCGCTTTTCATAATTATAATTTAACGTCAATGAACGCTTTCTAGGATCTCCGATAGGTATCCCCGTTAGCATGTAAAAGTCTAGCAGGGTTAAACCAATCTCCGTGTCCACTAAGTGGAATGTGTGGGTGGTCGGCCACCACCTCTCCGAGAGACCTTGAACTAAAGTTCAATCGCTTTTTCCGAGTACCCAATACCTTTCGATTTGTCCTATACAACATTTGAAAAAATTACCGAATGGAAAATTCTTTAGCCAAACCTTTTGTTCTTTATGTAACTTATCGTAGGTCTTCACAACCATAAGCATCCCGCCACGAAAGTTGAGAACATCCCCCTACATCATCACCAACATGACATTTCATCAAACACATTATTAAACATCAAACACATTTCTTTGAGATATTTCATCAAACACATATGGCTAAAGGTAAAAAATTTATGAAATTTTGATTTTTTTTTCTCACCGAGATTGTCACAACTTTCTTCAATATGTAAGTTTTACCCTCCAGCAACACAACCATGTTCCTCATGTTATCAAGACAAATATCGAGGGGTGGAGGTGGGTATACGGGTCTGGAATCTTGCATGACTCTCTCCGGTATCGCCTTGCGATTGTTGCGTCGAGCGGTGTGGTAGGGGTTATATTCTTCCAAATCTTCTATTAATTTTCTTCTCGGTGTGATTATAATACCCAAGACTCGTTATGTTTGATTATGGGTTATTGGGTTAAGTGATGAATTAGGGTGTTGGTTGTGAGGTTGTTTGAATGAGAGGGAAGGAGGGAAAAATAGCAAACTTAAGACCAGACGATAGACGCTGAATCGAAAGGCGCCCAACATATATTACAAATCATTTGGCTTTTTAATTGGGCGCTGAACTGTTAAGCGCTCATCATATATTATAAATCATTTGGCTTTTTTTTTGGCACTGAACTGTTAAGTGCTCAAATGATAGACACTAAACCGTTAAGCTCCCAGGAGAAAAAACGTAATTTACTGTTGGACCAAAACAGTATGCGATTCTGGAATACCGGTATGGTAAACCGGAACTGCATATGTTATGTTGGAGATGCTCTTATATATCTAATAACATGTATTTAAGTGTAGGCTTTGTTGCTTAAAAAAGAAAAAGAAAAAGTGTAGGCTTTGTTGTACATAATCAGTCCAATTGACTTTTATCCAGGTCCGTTTAAAACCCCATTTTCCCTAGAAACTCTTCAAACCCATCAAATCATCCTCTTTCCTTTATACAAACTTCACAAAACCCTAATTAGACTGTCTCAAATCCGAAACCCTAGCTCAACCCCAAAGTTCTCACTCCCCCTCACGTTATTGTTTACTGTTAAATACATTGTTGATTGGGAGAGATCCACAAACATTCATTTTTGGAACACTCAATCACCTTGACCGATTAAAAGATGTTTTAAGAACATTTTTCCTTATCGATATGATCTTTATATGAGATCATATCTGAAAATTATTATGTCATTCTGACATTTCTTCATCATAATGGATAACTTGTAGTTTTGATAAAATGGACATCTAAAAGTGAGTACAATATGTTATATTTCAAATATCATTTTTGTGGGGACCTATCCCTCGACTAAACTCAAATTCGAACTACCTCCATATAAGGTTCATGCATTTCACACGTGATATAAATAGTCAACATTGCTAGCTAGACCACGAACTGATAAAGAACGTGGATCGAGCACAACAGAAAGAATATGAACAAGTCAAAGACACCTATCTCCCACGAACTCAATAGTTACACAGTCAACTACCACTTACCTCATTATTCAGAAAACATGCTTTAACATGATAACGAGCTGTGGATAAGGTCTATATAAAGATAAAGTACCATAAGAGACAAGAACCAAGAAGGACCAGAAAAAAGATCATAAAGAAACACTTCTTATTTACAAGATCAGGTATTTCTAGTTCGAGAGATCACTTGTAAATAAGATATCAGCCTCAAGCAATAAAAGTTAATGTTACTAAAATCCTCAACTCGAGGTTGTGGTTTTTTTACCTATTCAAAGGTTTTCCACGCTAAATTGTCTGTGTCATTTCTTGCTTTACATTAGTTTTTGTCACAGGTACATTGGTGTAATAGCTAATTCCGAGCTATTTTGAGCTTACAGAATTAGGCCATTACATTTGGTGTCGTCTGTGGGAAAGAAGACATTTTCACATAATTCTAAGGCAGACAGTTACTCAGCGATCAATTTCCAATCGCGGTAACTTCTAAGCAACCAACCTTCAATCGCCCCAACATCGATTACACTTCGATATGTGCAATCAATATTGGGGGCGATAAAGAGGAGGAAGACGATTAGAAACAACTTTACATTTTTAGCTCAATTTTCAGCATACATTTTCAGGTTAATTTTCAGCTTACATTTTCATATCACATTTTCAGCTCGATTTTCAACTTTTAGCTCAATTTTCAGATCACATTTTCAACTCAATTTTTAGCTTTCATATTACATTTTTAGCTTAATTTTCAGCTTACATTTTTAGATCACATTTTTAGCTCGATTTTTAGCTTTCAACTCAATTTTTAGATCACATTTTCAGCCCGATTTTAAACTTTCAGCTCAATTTTTAGCTTACCTTTTCAGTTCCATTTTCAGCTTACATTTTCATCTCGATTTTTAGCTTTTAGCTCAATTTTCATCTCAATTTTTAGCTTACATTTTCAGCTTTCGACTCAATTTTTAGATCACATTTTCAGGAGTCCGGATTTGCCAACCCTCATTAACAGAGGGTTGTTACAACCCTCTCTCTCATTGGCTTAGAGACTTAACAGAGTTAATAAATAAAATAACTTATTTAAATTCTAAAATATTTTAGATTTTCTCTCCTCTCTTCCACAAAAACTCTTTTCCCTTCCTCTCTCTGCTCTCTTCCACAGAAAACGTTAGCATAAGCTTAAGGTAAGCTTCATAGATTTGTGTACGATAAGGGACTAAATCTGTATCTACTAATAGGGGGAGCTTGTGGATATGGTAACTTGTACTCCGCTGGGTATGGAACAAACACAGCAGCGTTGAGTACTGCTTTGTCCAACGATGGGCCTCTTGTGGGCAATGCTATCGGATCATGTGTGACTACAACACGGACTCTAGATGGTGTTTAAAAGGGAAGTCTATAACAGTTACTGCAACTAACTTCTGTCCTCCAAACTTCGCTCTTCCCAACAATAATGGTGGGTGGTGCAACCCACCACTTAAGCTCTTCGATATCGCTCAACCTGCATGGGAGAAAATTGGTATTTACAGAAGAGGGATTATACCTATAATGTTCCAAAGGTTAGTTTCTCTCTGCCAACTCATAGTTTATTTCTGCTCTCGCTTTTTCTCTTTTCATTCCTTCTTATGCCTCTCCTACTATGAGACTTATGTTGTTGAGGGTTTGGTGTAGGGTTCCATGTATGAAAAATGGTGGAGTTAGGTTTGCGATTAATGGAAGAGACTATTTTGAACTTGTCATGATAACCAATGTCAGAGGGAGTGGATCAATCCAGTCTGTATCGATCAAGGGTTCAAAAACCGGTTGGATGGTGATGTCAAGGAACTGGGGAGCTAACTGTCAGTCCAAATCCTACCTCGATGGTCAATCACTGTCCTTCAAAGTCACAACCACCGATGGACAAACTCAAATTTTCCCCAACATCACGCCCTCTGATTGGCGATTCGGTCAAACATTCTCAAGCTCCGTACAGTGCTAAAGTAACACAAGCTTGGGGTTCAAGGTTTAGGATGGCAGAGGCATGCTTACTATTTTTCTTAAGCAGCCCGCCATGGATGATGACATGTTGAAATATGTAATTTGCTCTATTCTTGGTTAGTGTGGGATTGAACCCTTGAAGAATTTTTTTTAAAGAAAACAATGTCGTGATCAGTAGGGAGAATGGTATGACTACATAATTAAGAAACCTTATGGGGTTAAATTTATTTGAAGAACATAATTGTAGATTAGCACATAATAATGCAGTCCTAGCTTCATTATAATTTTATCTTTTTGTCTTATCTTTCTGTGTAAAATCATCTGCCTTAATGTTATATATCAATAAACTACTTGAATGTCTAAGGATTCTTCTTTTCCTCTTCTTCATTTCTCGAAATTGAGCTTCTTTGATTTTTTTTCTATTTGTTTCCCTAATTGAAAAAGACACTATTCCACGAATGGCTGACATATATCAAACTCTTAATGTTCTATATCAGTAACTGTTACAGACTTCCCTTTTAAATACCATCTAGAGTTTGTGTTGCAGTCACACATGATCTGATAGCATTGTCCACAGGAGGCTCCATCGTTGAACAAGGCAGTACTTAACACTGCTGTGTTTGTTCCATACCCGACGGAGTACAAGTTACCATATCCACAAGATCCCCCTGCTAGTTGATAAAGATTTGGCCCTTATTGTACACAATCTATGAAGCTTACCCTGAAGCTTATGAGAGCATTTTCTGTAGAAGAGATGAGAGAGAGAGAGGACGGGAAAAGAAGCGTTTTCTATGGAAGAGAGGAAGAGAGAGAGAGAGGGTTGTGACAACCCTCCGTTAAGGAGAGTTAGCAAATCTGGACTCCATTTTCAGCTCAATTTTTAGCTTAATTTTTAGATCACATTTCCAACTCAATTTTCAGCTCAATTTTTAGCTTATATTTTTAGATCACATTTTCAACTCAATTTTTAGCTTTCAGTTCATTTTCAGATCACATTTTATGCTTACATTTTCAGCTTTCAGCTCAATTTTCAGCTTACATTTTCAGATCACATTTTTCAGGTTAATTTTTAGATCACATTTTCAGCTCGATTTTTAGTTTTTAACTCAATTTTTAGCCTACATTTTCAGCTTAATTTTTAGCTTTCAGCTTTCAACTCAATTTTTAGCTTGCATTTTTAGCTCAATTTTCAGCTTATATTTTCAGCTCGATTTTAAGCTTTTAGCTCAATTTTAGTTACATTTTCAATCCCATTTTCATCTTACATTTTTAGCTTAATTTTTAGATCACATTTTCAGCTCAATTTTCAGCTTTCAATCAGCCATCTATCACTGAAAATCTTTCTTCCTTCACACCATTTACTTTCATAAGAAACTGAGGAGGCAAAGGTGTCAGTGCTTAAACCAACCCTCAGCAATAGAACCTTTTTTAAGACAAGAGAAGATGACAGTGCAAGAGAAAGAATTCAAAGGTAATACGTACGTGGTACGGGAATTGGGGTGGGCATCTACGATGATTGATCCCCAAAGTATCGCAACTTTAAAATTTGCATCTCACAAACACTCTCTTTTCATACACCATTCACCTGGTTTTCACTATTATAACTCAGAGAATATTACAACCACAACGTACTTTTCCAGAAACTCCAGTACATGTACTATTTATATTAAACTCATATTAATACGCAGGTACGTTTCCAAAGCAATCATCATTCAAAGCAGAGCAACTCTCAGAACCTCAAGCTTCAAAAACATCAATCCTTTCCATCGTCATAAATGCCATATATATCCCTCCATAAAAAAAACCCCATTTCCAAACCAGTTAAATCATCATTTCTTTTTAACTTTCAACAACACTAATCCACATGTTTTTCTCAACCAAAGCCACTCGTGCTTTCAGTTGCGAGGGAGCAATTTTAGGGACCTATTCTTCAACCTAACTTAAATTCAAATTACCTCTACATCAGGCTCATACATTTCACACATGATATAAACAGTCAGCATTGCCAGCTAGACCACGAACTGATAAAGAACGTGGATCGAGCACAAAAGAAGAATATGAACAAGTCAAAGATACTCGTCTTCCACGAACTCAATAGTTACACAATCAACTACCACTTACCTCATTTTTTGAAGAACTTGCTTCAGCACGGTAATGAGCTGCAGGTTAGGTCTATATAAAAAAAAGTTCCAGAAGAGACAGAGACCAAGAAAGACCAGAAAAAAGATCACAAAGAAAAACTTCTCATTTACAAGATCAAGTATGTCTAGTTCGAGAGATCACTTGTAATAAGATATCAGCCTCAAGCAATAAAAGTTATTGTTACTAAAACCTCAAACTCAAGGTTGTGGTTTTTTAACCTATTCAAAGGTTTTCCATGTTAAATTACCAGTGCCATTTCTTATTTTACATTAGTTTTTGTCATAGGTACTATAAGGACCAGATTTTGTAAAGCTCGAACTAGCTTGAAATCGATCCTTACACCAAGAACTACTATGACAAGAATTAAATAAGAGATAACACTTGACACAGGGGATTTAGCGTGGAAAACCTGTGAATAGGTAAAAACCACGACCTCGAGTGGAGGATTTTGTAAAAGTAGTATTATTGCTTAAGAGATTGAGAGAATCTGATTACAAGAGTTAATCTAAGAAAATATAGCTAGAGATTAGATAATTGTATGTATAGATTTCTCTGTCGACCTTCCTATTTCCTTAGGAGCTCTGCCCTTTTATAGACCCTACTCTCAGCTTGACATCATGCTTGAACACGTTCTCTTGAAAGTAGGAGTCATGGGCAGTTGAGTGTGTAACTGCTAGCTCATGGGAGACAGGTGTATGTTGACTTGTTCTATTTACATCTGCTGTGGACGATCCACGTTCTGCTTGAGTTTGTGGTCGATGCGTAACTGGTGACGTGCATGTAACATGTTTGCTTATGTGTGAGTCTGGTACTGGATAAGATCGAGTACTCCAGAGCTCGAGTGATAAGTAAGTTCGAGTGTCCCATAGCTCGAGGAATAAGTCCATACAGGTACATTGGTATAAGAGATAATTCCGAGCCATTTTGAGTTAACAGAATTTGGCAATTACAATTTTGACATTGATAAAAATGTTGAAATAACTATTTTGTTGGTGATAATGATTTTTATGATATGTAGATAATATCCATAAGGATAAATCGAGGTTAATCTTTATAATAAATAGATAATATACATACGAATAAATCCTCTTAAATCATCTTTACGTGTTCGTAATAGATGAGTCCACAAATCCCCTCCCATCTATCTATCTATACTTCTCTACTGAGTTTGATGAATTTAGAAGATGAAGAGCTCTGCTCACAAAATGGAGCAATGAGAGCTCTTCTCATAAAATGGAGCAATGGGAGCCCTCTACAGGGACTTCTCAACAATTAGCTTATAATACTCTAGTTGCTGACAAGTCCACGAGGAAAGCTCTCATTGCATCATTTTATGAGAATAACACTCATTGCTCCATTTTGTGAGGAGAACACTCCATCCTCTAAATTTATCAAACTTAGTAACTTAGTAAAGAAGTATAGAATAGAGCGCCACATGGCATTCTCCATAATATTGTTATGTAAATTGTGCAAAGTATAGGGGTACTATTGTAAGACAAAATTCATGCTAATTATTTTGGGTTAAATGGGACAAAATTTTTACCTCTCAAGTCTAATATCATGACTCGTGGAAGAGAGAAGAGAACGGAAAGTATGAGAATAAATACTACTTTTTACCATCTTTACAAAATCGATACTTTGGCAAGCCTCTTCCAAAATCGATACTAAAATTAACAAATCGATAATGGTCTCACCTACTACCCCTAGCTGCCACCCTATTCTCTAACATTAATGGGTAGTCTAATTTACTACAGTAATAAATTTACCAACTCACAAATATTACTCAACAAATGACAAAGCTATAACGACACAATTACAAAGATATACACATAAAATGATAAAGTTCTCGCATAACAAATGATAAATAATGCAGAAAAAAATGAGAAACTATCCCACTGGAGTTGTTGAGTAGTCTAATCTGCTACAGTAATAAGAACAGTAATAAGAGGGAAGATTCTCCCCAAAATACACTACCAACCTTAAGAAAAATCAAAGCTTCTTCGCCTTCTTATTCTTCAACAACAAAGCTTCTACAAAAATCAAAGCACATTCTCCTTGATGTACTGTTTGTCTCCTTCATGTGCCAAGTCTTCTAACTATCGTTCTGCATTCGCCAAAGTCCTCACACAGAGGTCATTGGGGAGGAAAAGATCGTTGTTATCATATATTATTCTCATTGCCAAAGACTGTTGTTATCCTTTTCTTTGACTGTTGAAGTAACCGTTACAGTAAATATCATCTCTAACTTTGTATCCATCATCTCTAACTTTGTATCTATCATCGCTAACTTTGTATCTATCATCTCTAACTTTGTATCCGCATCACGATTTGTCTCATTTATCTTAAGAAAAGATATTATGCAAGATGCTACAATTTGTACATAATAATTTCTCTTTGCCTTTTTAATTATTTGTCTTCTGCTACTTTATCATTTGTTATTTTTCTTGTATTATTTTTAGTATTTATTATCTGTTATTATATCACTGGAATTGTTCATTGATATCATTTATTTTAGGATTCCTATCATTTGTTCGAGGGATTGCAGGAGTTCAATTTTATATTATTTTTCTCATTTGTTTTTTGCTACTTTATCACGGGAATTATTTATTTAAATAATTTATTTCAGGGATGAATGGAGTTCAGCTTTATACCATTATTCATTTTGGTGGGGATATCGTACGTTCAAGGATCGGATCAATCGTTAATTATGTTGAAGGAAGTACAAAAGTTACCTCACTAAGAGCGCACTCGTCATACGAAGATTTTGTTACACTCATTGAAGATACAAGCAAAATCCGTTGTGAGGACTGTAAGTTGTACAACTTCGTCCATGGTTGTGCATGTGCAATTTCATCAGTCTAGGACTTTACCGAAATGATCAATATGCATAAAACCAATCCCGGTACACCCTTTCGCATATGGATTATTAATGAGCTTAGGGTACCTTCCCAGAACTATATTTCTTATCTATGTTCTTCGGGTAAAGGGTTGTCCACCACCAAAGATACTGGTTCAGGTAATGGCTTACCCACCACCAAAGCGGGACCTTTGCGTCATAACTCATTTTATGATCCTGAACCTGAATATAGGGGTTACCCTAAAGCAAATGGTAGAGGGCTTGATCCACGAAAGTTTGGACCTTTAGTGGATGTAGTATCATATTCCCCAGATTCGACAAGAATAAAGCTGGCATTCTGTAATCGAAGATATCTTAGCATTCTGTTGCTGAAGACAGCCCAGCATTTTAGAAGGATCAGTGAGTCTTCGATACACCAAAAGTAACCGTTGTAGCCCGGTCAAGAAGGAACTGTTAGAGATCCGCAAAGTTTACCCGCTACCTCCGTAATAGGAGGCCCTTTCTTTCTTTTTGTAAACTTCCTATATATGCTATAAATACAGGCAGAGAATAGGTTCTAAAGGACCATGCATTTGACATCTCTCTATCCTAAACATAAGCAACACTCAGAAACTTATAATACCTAGCATCTACTAGATTTTATACCAAATCCTCCTCGAGGTCATGGTTTTTCTCAGTTTTTGCTGAGTTTTCCAGGTAATATCTTGGTTGATACTTCTTTATTGCACAATCCTTACGAACAAGTGTTGGTAAAAGTTTTCCTCTTGGAAAACATGCCATTACAATTGGCGCCGTCTCTGGGAAAGACGACACTTTTTCTACCATTTCCAACCTGAACACCGCTCAAATGACAAACATGAACTTGAGAAGCCATTCTAGTACCGTAAGAGATCAGAACATTCCAGGAGCCCTTAATCTGCACGGTGCGGTTCTTGAACTTAAAAAAAATGGCTTCGGAGAAAAACCAGAGACTGGATGTAGTGTCCCGAATTTTTTGTATTCTATTTTATTTATCATTATGTATCACGCATTCATATTCATTCCATACATCATGCATCTTCATTTTTTTGCATCTGCATCTTATTTTCTTATCAGGGTTTTATTCCTTTTCTCCTTTTCTGTGTTTCGGTGGTATCGGTGGTTGTTGGCGGAGGAGGTAAGTTGTGTTTGGGTGCTCGTGATTGGTTTGGTGAGGTGTTGTGTGTTGTGTTGTTGTTGTTGTGTTTGTGGTGTGGTGTGATCCGGGAGGGATCTGTGGTTTTCCAAGTTTTAGTTGAGGAATCTTTTGTCCAGTTTCTGCTTTTTCTATTCGAGCAAAGCTCTTTCTGCTCAAATAGATCCTTAACTGGTTCATTTTATTCGAACAAAATTGACTCTGTTCGAATATATTTCAATCTGGTTCATTATATTCGAGCAAACCCTATTTTGTTCGAATATATTTCTATCTAATCATTTCTATTCGGACAACATCTTTCTGCTCGAATAGATACCTGCCTGCTTCATTTTATTCGAATAGACTTTTTTCTGTTCGAATAGAATTGTATCTGCCTTGTTTTATTCGAATAGAACATTTTCTGTTCGAATAGATTTTCGGGTGAATAGTATTTTCTACACTTATTCATTTTATTCGAACAAGATAGTTTCTGTTCGAATAACTTCTGTTTTCTGTTCGAACAGAGGCATGTTTCGACGACCAAGTTGGATTTTTCTCGCGATTCTTGGCTGTGGATCCATCCTCGAGTTACGTGTTATGATCTTAGGGTTTTATATACCCAATTCCATTTCATTCTCTCCCTTACTCTTCACACACTCTCTCTCTCTCCCAATTGGAATATTCTGCTCTCTCGCTCCTCATTGTAATTTGTCAAGGGATTGATCTCGCTACTTCTTCGGTGAGTAATTCCTCTATCTCCCTTCCTTGTGATTGATTCGTTTATGGCTTCGGTGGAATCCTTTGTGATTTTAGGGTTTGTGGTGTTGGGTTGATTTTATCTCTTGCAGGTGTTGATTGTTGGCGTTGGTGTTGATTTTTGGCGTTGGTGTTAATTGTTGTTGTTGGTTATGGAGGTTGAGGTTGGGTTAACCTATCGGTTGGCAGATTTGCGGTTTATTCTTTTATCAGGCGAGTGTCCCTTCATTGCTAAATTTCTTTACTAGTTAACCTGTGTTAGTTAGAGTTGTGCATACTAGCATTGAGGTATTGTGACTGGTTTTTAACAATATTGTTTCTGTCTGTCGTAGTTGTGGTTTCAGTGTTGTTGTTTCCTATTGTTAGGCATATAGGATGTGGTTCCCCTTACCTTTAGGGAGTTGTACATTGTATGGAATTCTCATGGGTTGTCCTTTACTGCTGTGTTCTAGTCTTGTAGAGACTGATGTTGTTGGACATTGTGACTGGCCAATTAGTCATTGCTCGTCTGTGCTTGGATATTGCGACTGGTCAATTAGTCACTGTTAGCATCTATATTTGGATTGTTTACCATTATCTGAGGTAGAGGGTTATCCTGTGTGTGGGCCGTAGGGGCGGCTGTGATGTTTTGATCCTTAGGATCTAGTTTCAGTGTGGGTTTCTTTTATTCTTTTAACTTAACGGGATCGGATACATAAACTAACTCTACGTCGGCTGACCCTCGATAGGTTACGAGGATTCCTACATCGGGTTGAAATAGTAGGTGAGTCACCAGCGACAGGAACTATCATGCCTATTCACCCATCCGGGAGTGTAGGATGGTATGAGACAGTCCTCAGGAACTGGGTCTTATCCTCGGTGAGGTTGAAACTTCTTGGAATGTGTGAAATAAAGTTTGGACGTTGGCTCCGTGGGTTGTAAAACCTATAACACTCTGATCAAGTGGTAATATCCTTTAGACTGGTCGAGCTTGGATAAGAAATCGTACCATTATATCCAATTGAGGTCATCGTTAAGGTTATTATGCATTAGCGGCTTATCAGCCAAATACATTGATTTCAGGTCTAGTTCTTGGTTTCATAACATTATAAACATTCATTTTAGGACAATTCTATAGTCATACCATATCATGTCATATCATCACATCATCTTCAGCATATTCCTCATGACTCATCTCTGCATACTCCTATTCTTTTCCCTTTCCCTTTATCTTCAGCGCTTATATATATTACTGTCCATTTAAATATCTTGTATCACATCCATCTTTCCTCTTTCTATGCACCTGTTATATTAGTATGTTATTTAGCTCTGTTGGGTATTAATGAGCCATGGCTTTGCTCACTCTCGCTTTGTTCCCCCCTTTTAGAGGCAGATTAGTATTGGGTTTTGTTGTGACTTTAGCAGTTGGTACCAGGTGTTTACAGTTGCAGTTCCTATACCGGTATTAGTATTACTCTTGTATGTTCCCAGCTTTGAACGTTGTATTGTGTTTGGAGACAATGCATTTACGTTTTCAGATGTATATATATCTTTGCTTCCGCTTTATTTCATTTTACTCTAATAATATTGCTATAGTCAATGACTGAGCTTGAACTTGTCTATGGCTCGGTTGTTTGTGGGAGGGAATCGGTTGGATTCCCCGACCTGCACAACCCAAATGATAGTAATTGGTCTAGCTACCGATTATTGGATTTTGGGGCGTGACACTGGAAGATCAGCGTATTCACGCACAAACTCTACAAACGGAGAGAAATAAACGCCGAAAAGACCTGGATCAGTAGAGTCAAACCCATCGAAAGGAAATGGAAAGATTGCAAAGAATACAAGATCGAATAGCAGTTCGCCATGCATCGCCACCATTGGCTCGAAGTGAACATCGATCAAAAGCAGTTCAACGTGATAATCAGCTTAGGGAAGATGACCAGCGGATGTCTTGATCCAGCTTAGGGAAGATGACCAGCGGATGTCTTGGTTTAACTTCTTCAGCCTCGACAACCCAAGGAGGTCGACGTACATGCTACCGGGCCCCTCCGCCAGAAAGAAGACCCATCAGAGATCGATTGGGACCAGAGGGATAGGGCGACTTTGTTCCACAAGTTGTAGCCTTACCTCTTCCCCCATAGCAATTCGTCACTCTGGATGACCTTAACGACAAAATTCAAGCTATCAACTATGATATCCTGGGCCGACGATCTGCGCTTGACCGGATCGAAACAAACCCCATCTCTTCATATCTCAAAAATATGCCTATTCCAGACAACTTGCATATACCCAAATTTATCCAGTATGCAGGCCTCATCGATCCACTTACACATGTTCGACATTTCAAAGTCGCCGTTGGGTTGTACTCCAAGATCGGCCATATGCTTTATCGACTGTTTAACATGAGCCTAAAAGAAGAACCACTCTGATGGTTCCATACTATACAAGAAGCCTCCATCACCTCTTTCATCCAATTACAAAATCTATTTGAGTCCAACTACGTTCATGCAAGGGAACGTGAAATCACAGTAGAATCTTTATTTTACTTCGAGCAAGGCGCGAAAGAAACCTTAGCAAGTTTTTATAAACATTTTCTGCAGGAAACACGAAAGATTGGAAATTCAGACCCCAAAATCGTGGTTCTAACATTTACTTCCGCCCTACAAAAGTTCGCGAAGAACTTACTCTACACAAACCACGTATGGTCACTAAAATGATTGACGTAGTTAATAATTACATCGAGCTGGAGTGCTCGAAGAAAGATAAGATGAAAAGCTCTTTTGTCATACATTCTCGAAAAGTATCTTCAACTCCTTCTCAAAGAACAGTCACTACAATAGCACCGAAGCCGCCTGCCAAAAATACTGATAATATTCAATGAAGAGATGGCAACCCAGATAGACCTGTCCCAATTATGCCACCCATGACAACAACCCCCTCCGCTATCTTACCAACGATAAAGGAAGATGAGTGTTATCGTAGGTTATTGCAGATCTTCCAAACAAACCCTTATGTCAGTATCATAATGTACGCAGTCATGAAACTGATAGCTGCTACTCCCTCATTCGTATCTTTCACCGTTTTCTCTTAGCTGGAAGACTCAATCATTATGTTGTCGACATTCAGAAATTTCTTGATGAACAAGCAAAAAATATTGAAGTCGAGCATAATCATATCCAGGGCCTAGCTCGGCATTTATACATGATCGAGATCAAAAAAGGAAAGAAAAGAAAGCAAGACGATCGTATTACGTCTTGCTGCAAAATAACTTCCTTAGACAAATCAGCAAAACTATTTCTAAGCACCAACAAATCTAAACGTCCTTACCAGATAACATTTGAGGACTGTGACACCAGCCATGTACAATACCCACTTGAAGACCCACTTGTTATTATACTTAAAGTGGGGCAGGATTACTTACATACACTTCTCATTGAGACCGACAATGCCACAAATGTCTTATTCCAAAGAGCAATCAAAGTTTTAGGCCTTACCAATTCCGTCAAAGCTTTGACAACAACAATCACAGGCTTCAATGGTTCCAAAGAATCAACTACAGGAGAAATCACTCTCCCCGTTCAAGCAGGTTCATAAAGTACATTCGTCAAATTTCTTGTCATTGATGCAGAGTCCAAGTAGTTGGGCATTTTGGGACGCAGCTGGTTACATTTGATCAAAGCGATACCATCGACTTATCATTTAGCACTACAGTTTCCTACGGATCATGGAGTCTATGAAATCAAGGGCATCCAAGCAGTCACACGCATGTTCGAAAATACCACCATTAACCCTCATACAACAAAACTCTTTAAGGCATAGCAACTACAGCCTAGAACACCACCCATATTTGAGCAACATGATGCTGAATTGGTTGACACTGTTGAACTCAATGGCCCCGGGCGCACAACTTTCATTGGATCTAAGCTGTCACTCGACAAAAAAAATCCATGATACAGCTTCTTAAAAAAACATTGACGTCTTCGCCTGGACTTTTTAAGAAATGCCCGGAATCGATCCTTCTATCGCTTGCCACCACCTCAACCTCCTTCCAGACAGCAAGGCAGTCATTCAAAAGCTACAAAATTTGGCTCCCCGACTTCGACATGCAGTCAACGAAGAAATTTATAGGCTCCTTCGTGTCGGCTTTATTCGGGAAGCTAAATATCCAAAGTGGGTTTCCAATATCGTCGCCGTGCCAAAAAAAAATGGTAAAATACGAGTTTATATTGATTTCACTGAACCTAACAAATTTATACCCAAAGACAGTTTTTCGCTACCGTTGATTCCGCAGCTTCTCGACTCAGTCGCAGGACACGAACTTCTTTCTATGATGGATGCTGCCTCAAGATACAACCAAGTTTTACTCGCCGAAGAAGATCAGTAAAAAATCACTTTTATAATAGAAAGAGGACTTTAGTATTTCATAGTGATGCCTTTTGGGTTATAAAATGCTGGAGCCACTTACCAACGATTGGTCACTTAAATGTTCAAAGAACAGCTATGCCACATCATGGAAGTATATATCGATGATATGATTTACAAAAGCTTGAAAAGACCATATCATCTCCAACACCTTCAAACTATTTTTGATATCCTTTGACAGTACCAGATGAAGCTCAACCCAAAGAAATGTCAATTCGGCGTCGCATCCATAAAATTCATGGCCCATCTAATCAGCAAACGAGAAATTGAAATCAATCCAGCTCAAATCAAAGCACTCATGGTAATGCCATCTCCTCGAACAAAAAAAGATGTTTAAAAATTCGCCGGCAAGATAGCCGCTCTTCACAGATTCATCTCCAAGTCATCTGATCGATGCAAACTTTTTTACCTTCTTCTTCGTGGCAACCCCACACCTCTTTCAAACAAACAACAAAAAGAAGTTATATAAACTCTTGATTGTGAAATGGCTTTTCAAGATCTTAAACGGTACTTGGGGTGTCCTCCAATAATGAGTACTCCCATTGATGGCGAATTACTCACCATGTACTTATCTATAACTGACAATTCCATCAGCTTTGTCCTTATTCGAGAAGATGCAGGCATCAAGAAACTTATTTACTTTGTCAGTAAAACTCTTATGCCTGCTGAAAAATGATATACTACCACAAAAAAGTAATTGCTCGCTTTGGTTTACAGCTTTCAAAAACTCCGTCCATACTTCCAAGCTTACCCCATCAAAGTCATTACAAAATACCCTCTCAAACTCGTACTCTCCAAACACTACAACAAATATGATTTATAATGTCATCTAAACAACATCATTTTATTTAAAAGTGACGTTATAGTTCCAAAGTTATAATAGATCCTTGTCAATGACATAATATCTTATATTTCAACGTTATTTTATTATAAATGACATTAATTATTGTCTATTTCTCCATCAACATCATTTTCAGTTATGACCTTAAAAGAAAATGTCGTACATAGTCTATTTTCATTTCATTTTTCCGCTACTGGCGTTGTTATGTTTTGATTGAAATCACGACTATTGAGAGGGTCAAGTTATGGAAAAGTTCTTTATATCGATTGAAGAACTTTGACAATCAGGATAAATTTGTACAACATCGCAAGCCATGGATGAAAAAACTTGACGGGTCGCCATGGCAAACAAGTTTTTCATGCTTTGATCTAAAGAGATTTGTATATCGAGCGATATTGTTCGACAGAAGATGAGGTTTCATCTCAAACATATGAACACCAAACCATATCATGGTCTGATTAACTTCAAATCACATATTGAGATCGTTTGAAGAACCATTCGCGGGTCAGTAATCCCACATCTCTCTCTTGGTTGATTTGAATTTTGGAGTACGTTTAATTGATGAGTTTGTGTTTCAATGTTGGGTTTGTTTTGATTTTAGCTTCATTGATGGGCTTGTTTCGATTTATGTTTCATTGATGAGGTTTGATTTGATTTCAATAGTTTTAATTAGATTTGTATCATTTTCATTAGTTTGGTTAATTTGTTTCTTTTTGTAGAATGATTCCCCACATGACTAAGTGCAAGGCAGAGGCACTTAAGCAATTAAGGGCGTAAGAGGAAGTTTTGGAACCGTATTCATTTTTATTTATGTTTTTGTTTCACATGGATATAAACTAAGAAGTTTGTAGTAGAGGAGGTGGGGCAGAAAGTTCTTCAACAAAGTTCTTATTTTGATTAAACGATTTATCAAAAGGTCAGTCATTTTTAGTTATTACTAAAAGTGATATTGCAACTTTATTTCATTTAACCTTTCTTACGAGTTAGTGATCAGTACAATAAAGCCCGCGACAGATAAATGATCTTTTCATTTGAAAGACCTAGATTATTGTTACGAATCAAACCTTTTTTTGCACCTATTAAATGTTCTTCTTCAAGTAGTAAGTGAAGGTGAAGGTGATGGCCTCGTATTCCTACCATGATGAAGCTCAGTGGAAAGCCAGAAGTAAGTGAAGGTGATGGCCTCTTTTGCTATAATAATTTCATGTATCTGGAATCTGGAGATACATTCTGTATTATTGATCGTGTGGAAGATAGTAATTGTTTCTCATGTTCTCTTGGCAGATATAAAAATGATTTCTATTGAAAACCAGGGAGTAAAATGTATGCCGATTGGATTTCTTATAGAAAAAGACGCTCCAATGGTTTGTGCCTGACTTAATAAATGTCGATGTTTTTTCCCCTTATGGCATGATATATCTTATAATTCAAATTGTCATAACATTTAATGTCATTTATGAACATGGGAGAAGTATATTAAATATAGTGACTTAGCTTCAGTGAGTACGTGTTTGATTTATATTATATCTTGTAGGTAATGAATGCCCTTCAAAAGATGACAGGAGGAGTTGCTTGGGGAAATCTTGATCTTCTTGTGGTAGAAATACCCCCTAGCACAGGCGATGCTCAATTGACTATTTCACAGAGGCTGCAATTATCAGGTATGGAGCTGATATGCTCATGACCACTCTGTCCAAGAAATGGTCCCAAACCAATGTCCAAGAAATGTTCTAAAATAATATTCCATCTTCTATTCTTAAAATTGGCAAAATAGAAACTATGTTGTAGTCTTGACTGAAATTTAGTTTTCAACAAAGAACTTTCCTACTATAAATAAGTAGTCAGAGATACCCCTTGATCCCGTTAATTGGTTAAGTATACACCAGACCAGAGATAGTAGTATGCAATCTAAGCGTTACCTTTGGTATCCGTCGTTATCATTGTATTTTTGGTTGGGAACTTCCATTTAGCTAGTTTAATTGACTTTAGTGACTAGTTGACAGGTACTTTGATTGTTTCCACTCCATAGGAGATTGCGTTGATAAATTCGAGAAGAGGGGCTAATCCGCAAAGTTGAAGTTCCTATAAGAATTAATTCTGACCTCCATAAACATTTATGTTAATGCCAAATATTCTATATGAAATCGGCAAATATGTGATATGAAATTTGCATACTTTTGCTATTATTGTAACCAAGGGACACCGTAGATGTTTTTATAAAACAATAAATGATCTTTTGCTTATTCAGAAAACCAGATATGATATTTTACACTTGTCTTGGTTTGACTGTCCATTGTTTTCTCAGATTTTGGGAGTTATAGAGAATATGAGTTGCTTTAAATGCCCACATTGTGGTGAGACATCATACATTTTTTAGAGTGAAGGAGCTCGCAGAACAGCTGATGAGATGGATATGGAATTCCTTGGCAGGGTATGTTAATCAGCTCGATCCATCTCAATTCTTAGCTATTAATGAGTTATAATACTAACATCACTACAAACCCCAGAGTAATGAGAGAGATAAGGAAGTTTTTCCTTGACTACGGATGGTAGCTTCACTAGTAACTCAGCTTAGAAAACTATTAGAAGAAGTTACCACTATTAAGGTAATACACAGTAATCTGGGACAAAGATGCCTTGCCTAGGCATTCTTTTATCAGATGGATAGAATTGTGGAATAGACTCACAACCAAAGAGTTCCTTGTTAACATTGACAAGCTCGACTTTACATACTGCTCCTTTCGAGAAACTCCTTTTGAGAAGCTCCTGAAGTAAATAGAGACCATCCTTCTTCAAATTCTCCTTCACTATAAAATTTCTTCTTTTTATATTTTTGAGAAAAGAAACCTGTATTCATTAGTTTCATGAAAAAAAATTGATATTGCAAGGAGAAGCACCTAGAGTGGCAGCTTTACATAATCTAGCTAACGCAAGGGAAAAGAGCAAGGAAAATACAAGTTATCAACTATACAATTGTAACCAAGTGTATTGTAGTTCTGTTTGAAGCATTCCTTCTGAATATGAATGAAAGATTATGCATCTGGTTGTTCCTCTTGTCAATTTCTCTAACTGTTTTCATACCTCTCCAATGAGAAGTCTAACTAGAGGTCTGAGAATGTAAACATGCTTTGACTCTGCATATTTCTATATTCGACATTCCCAACTTTATAGCAAGTTCTAGCCCCTCAAGCATATAGTTCAAATAGTCCCTATCTTGTTCATTTTGAACACTATTTATATAAGCACTTATAAGTATCCCATTTGACAGTCTGAACACCCCCCCATAGTTCTTGATGAGATTAGATTTGTCATAAGCTGCATTAAGAATTACCAGGTGTTTAATACAGTGCTTCCACTCTTCATTATTAGGTGGCTTGGGCATTTTATTCTTAAATTAATCCCTCAATCAAAGAAAACGTTGGTGTATGTTTACTCCAGAATTGGTATTTTAATAGTTGAATCTTTTGTATAACAAGATTCTTGATTTTCAGTTTTTTTTTCTTTTTCTAGGTAAGCAAATTTTTTTGTATTGATTTTTAATAAAAGGTACAAGAGTAGCGTTACATCGTTTGCTAACAATTAAAAAGAAAAAGGAGGGAGCATATGCATCACTAAGACTAAACTAAAGGCATCCCAAATAGGTTGGCACCTCAATAGCCTCCTATTATTTGCAACTCCTACAAATTAACTACTGAATCTAAAATAGTCCTTATCCGGAACCTCAATTCTCTCTAAAAAAGGGGGTCCGCCGATATGTTATGTATTATTTTCTTTTCTTTTACGATTACAAGCATCTTATTGTGTACTCACATTTACAGAAGTCAAGCATATGGAGCGACATTCAAGCTTGATTATGGCTTGGTTTATTGGAACTCGAGATAGGAACATGAACACATAAGGCTAGTTTCTCAGTTCTAGCCAGGCGAGATCATCTGTGACATGTTTTGTCGGTATAGGCCCATTCGCAATTCCTGCAGCTCAAAAGGGATGTATTGTTTATACAAATGATTTAAATTCAGATAGTATTAAATATTTGAAGATCAATGCGGAGATTAACAAGGTAGGTGATCACGTTTATGCCTATAACATGGATGCACGAGCATTTATGTCTAAGTTAATGGTAGCTCCTACTGCTGAAGTTAGACATAACTTGGGCACTCCAGTTCTCAGAGCTTCTGAGAAGTGTAATTCACTAGCTAATGCAGAAGTAGATTCTGAAGATACAGGCTCAATGGGTAAGGTCTATAATATAATACATAGTATCAGCTAATACATAGATATATCTTGTCAAAATTTTAAAGAAATTCGTAAGACAGGCTTGATATACCAGTTGAACAAGTAATGGGAAAAATTTTCACTATTATATCATGCTATATTAACTAGAACGCTAATATGGTTTGATAGGTCAGAATGATATATCATATATTCGATTTATATAATTGAAGTATTATTTAATTAGAACAAAAATATAGAAAACTAACATATCGTGCATGTCATAATATGTTTGCCGGGTATTTTAGATACATTGTTGGTCCATATTCTAGAATCTATATTTCCAGTTTGGACTGTGTGCTATACGCAGCCATTTAGGAGAAGATATACTCACGGCATTTTAATCCTTGACATACATTTTTCCATTCATTTCCATCCATCCCAAAGAACTGTGTATTGACATTCATATATATTGCAGTTGAAGTGAAAGGATTGGGGTATAACGGTTCCGGTTTTACTTTTACCTAGGCATTCTTCTTATAGTGTTCTAGAGAAATTGTGGCAGTGTTGAGCGAATCAATAGACTGATATTTCATCATCTTTTGATCATAGAAAAATCATATCATTAGATATGTTAATGATGCAATTAAAGAAGAAACTAGAGTTTATGTTTTCCATAAAGAGAGTACGGGAGAAGATGGAAAAGGAACTGCTTACTTGTACACAATTTTTCTCTTTGCTTATCTTCATAAAGTTACTAGCATTAGATGCATTGATTCTTTTCATTTACTTATTTCAAGGTATGATGGAGATTCAACTATTGGCCATAGATTATACAAGGAAATAACTAAGGTTGAGTTCGTGAAGATGAAAGGGAAAGGGCACTTGACATAACCAACAAACAATTATCAATGGGAAACTCTTGCAACTAACCTCGAGGAGTTTTAGCAAATATTTGTAAGTACACATGTAAGTAAATGTAACCTTTCTAATGATATGTAGCCTTAATTTTTATTTTCATCTGGAAATTCAAGAGAAATTCTCCTGTAACAAAATTCCAGTGGAAGCCTAAGTTAATTACAAAAGGCGTTATGCTGTTTGAGCTTCTGTGTGAGCAACGAATCTGAAGTCAGCTACAATGTTACTTGGTTGTTCATTGCGTTATTTCACGTGTTAGAAGTGCAATATGACTTTGGTTTTTCTTTATTTCTTCTCAATTTTTAGTGTAGATGTTTGATCTAAGATGGGTTTTGGTTTTATGAGATGGGGTTTTGTATTTTAAAGTTTAAGCTTGTTTAGAGTTTGATTATGGAGATGGGCATTTTAACAAATATAGGGGGTTTTCAGTTTGGTTAAAGTATGTATCAGGAATAAGTTTCAGAACTGACAATAAGCCTTTTAAGGTCCATTGTCCACTTTGTATTTGATCAATTAGTTCCTTCTGAAACTTGATGTTCAGTAATTTATGGTATGTTGTTGTGTTGTGTTATTAGATGGCAATGCAAGGGCTCACCCAAAAGATTGTGCAGCTGATGAAGAGTGAAAGACTATTCGATTCTCAAGGTGGCCCCATCATTCTCTCTCAGGAATTATGGTACTTGTTGAAGTAACGTATCTGGTTAGTGGCATACATACACATTGCAGTGTTTGATCCTATCAAGTATATTTATACAGATTGAGAATGAGTACGGCCCATCAAGTAAGGCACTTGGAGCTCCTGGTTATTTATACATGACCTGGGCAGCAAAGATGGTTGTTGAACTCAGTACTGGTGTCCCGTAGGTGATGTGCAAGGAAGACGATTCCCCAGATCCAGTTGTAAGTGACCATATTATTTGTTTAAGAAATCTAGTCTAGCCTTTGTATGCTATCTTGAATTTTTTTTCCACTTAGTTGGTCAACATGCAACCTATATAACAGTCCGATAAAATGAATAGTAATTTTGTACTTTACATATCTTAAAATAATTTCATCCTAATATATTTTTCTTTAAAATTACGTGACAGATAAACACATGCAGTGGTTTCTATTGTAACGAGTTCACTCCAAACATACCTTACAAGCCAACAATTTGGACTGAGGCCCGAAGTGACGGGTAAACTTTAATTTTACCAGTACATTTGTTGTCTGACAAACATCAATATTCTGACTTATGGTCTTGTTTATGGAAAAGGATAACAGAGATTGGGGGTACAATTAAACAGTGGCCAGTTCAAGATCTGGCCTATGCAGTTGCTCGCTTAATACAAAAGGGTGGATCGTTCGTCAATTACTACATGGTCTATTTAAAACTTGTACCATTGGTTTGTTGTATTCCCTACTTGTTCTTAATGATATTCACATTTTTCTGAAACAGTACCACAGAGGAACAAACTATGGACGAACTGTTGGAGGTCCTTTTATCACTACCACTTGTGAATATGATGCTCCCCTAGATGAATATGGTAAGAAAGACGAGCTCCTTTACTTGTCTCATAATGATTGTGTTGATCAGTTGTTTGTGAACTCTAAAGAATCTAAGTAATACCCCATCCGTGAAAACATTACAGGTTTAATCAGGCAGCCTAAATATGGGCAACTGATTGAACTTCATAGGGCTATTAAACTATGCGAGAAATCTTTAGTTTCTACAGATCCCGTTGTTACTTCTTTAGGGAGCTACCAGCAGGTCCTTGACATCTCTTTCTCGAAGTATAATATATCTAGAAGCATAAAATGTGAGCATCTCATAGGGGATTACTGTAATGTCCCACGAGATGTTCGTGCTTTAATGTCTCTTAGACACGTGGAAGTGCTTCTTTCCCATACCGTGGATATCGTACATTCTTGGTGTGTTTACATAAGTTAACCTATATGACTTGACAATTTACATCTTATAGGCACATGTATTTTCTTTGAAGGAAGGAGGTTGTGTAGCGTTCCTCGTGAACCACAACCCAGAGTCTGCTAAGGTTGTTTACAATAACAAGCACTATAACCTGCCACCTTGGTCAATTAGCATTCTTCCTGATTGTGAAAAAGTAGCAATACAATTAGCATTCTTCCTTATGTTTAGCTCATTTCGACCCTAATCTTGTACATAGGCAACTTATGGGGATCCAGAATGTATAATTATCCTGGAGGTAGAATCCTTCAAACAAATAGGTATTTTGATCTTGTTTTGTATTATTTTTCTTTTCTTTTACGATTGCAAGCATCTTATTGTGTACTCACATTTACAGAACTAATGTTTAATTTGTATACTTTGACAAGTTTACAAATTGATCTAGATTAGTAGAAACACATAAAGGCACTCAAAGGCTGTAAGCATTCAGGCAGTGAAACATCTGAGACCCTTCTTTATGGTTGTTTTATTAGTTTTTGTGTGCATTGGTTAATTTCACCAGTAATTTAGCTCTGTAATTCAAATAATGAAGTGATTAAGTTCGAACACATTATATTGAATGAAAGTAATATAATTTAGCCAAATATTTTACCTTTATGTGGAATCTAGTGGTGGTTCTGTAGAAAGGAGGACAGGGCAATGGATTGACAATATTTGATTTTTAATTTATTTTTTTCTATTTTTTGAGGTATTAACGTCATTTTAAAAATGTCATTGTTGATATATGAAAATGCTACCACGTCAGTTTAAATATGACGTTAAAAAAATTCAACTACGTCATTTTTTAATGACGTTATTTAGTAACGTCAATAGAATACATTAGCCGGCCAGCCACCGGAATTGGGTATCAATAACGTCATTTTTTGAAACCCCTAATACGTAACTTAATTAATGATGTTAGTGCCTAGCTTTTCCTGTCACTTATTTAATGACGTTGTTAGTCCCTACCTTTCCACGTCATCGCCTTCGACGTCATTTGTATGTCATTTTTTTAATGACGTAAAAACCCGTATTTGTTGTAGTGAAAAAAGAAAAATCTCGACGAGTTCAACAGTGGTATGTTTTCCTTGGTGAGTATGACATCTCTTTTGAACCTCAAATATCAATCAAGGGGCAAGCAGTGATCGACTTTTTGGCAGATTTTCTAGTTGAAGACCCCGATTGGGAAGAACTCGATGAAATCTTTGATCTATACTTTTCAAGTATCTATCTGATAATCAACTCTTTACTACTTCGACTTGTCTTCAATCTATACTTTTCAAGTATCTATCTGACAATCAAACTCTTTACTACTTTGAATTATCTTTGATCTATACTTTTCAAGTATCTATCTGACAATCAAACTCTTTACTACTTTGAATTGTCTTTGATCTATACTTTTCAACTATCTATCTGACAATCGAACTCTTCACTACTTCGACTTTTCTTTGATCTATACTTTTCAAGTATTTATCTGACAATCGAACTCTTTGCTACTTTGACTTGTCTTCGATCTATACTTTTCAAGTATCTATCTGACAGTCAAACTTTTTACTACTTCGACTTGTCCTAGATCTATATTTTTCAAGTAGCTATCAGATAATCAAACTCTTTACTACTTCGAATTGTCCTAGATCTATAGTTTTCAAGTATCTATCGGACAGTCAAAATCTTTCTACTATAATTTGTCGCTGATCTATACTTTTTAAGTATTTATCTGACAATCGGTCTCTTTTCTACTTCGACTTGTCCTAGATCTATACTTTTAAAGTATCTATCTGACAATCAAAATCTTTCTACTACAATTTATCACTGATCTATACTTTTCAAGTATTTATCTGACAATCAGTCTCTTTTCTACTTCGACTTGTCCTAGATCTCTACTTTTACAGTATTTATCTGACAATCGACCTCTTTACTACTTAGCTACTGACATCTAACATCATTTTATCACAAACTACTACTTCAAGCTTCTTTTTTTCAAACAAAATAGTTCATTATCAAACATTAAACCAACATAAACATCCTCCACACACAAATTTTCAAAATGTTTTCAGTCCCACTGACCATTTGTTACAAGCTTTCAAAAATAACACAACAACCACATTCATTACTCCATATTTAACATTTCTGAAGGAGATTTTTCCTCATTTGCAACGCCTTCAGGCACCTGTACATCTACTACGACCCTGAGAAGCTGACCTTCGACCACCATCATCTTTTTATTGTCAACTTCTGTTCCTCCATGCACATCCAGAGTCTGTGATACCTTATCATCAGAACTGTCATCACATGGCAGCCCCCCAGCCTTCACAACTCCTTTGTAATATTTATTTCTCTCTTCAAACTCATCGAACTGCTCCTTAAAGTGCATCCTCACTTCGTGGCATCTTTGCAGCTTTTCTTCATTCATCCATGTTTTCAATTCATTGAGCATTTTCTTCTGCTCCAAATTCATTGCTTTTCGAACAACATCAACTTCTTTCTCAAACTCAGTTTTCTCCAATGCCAAAGCTTCTTTCTTTTCCTTCTCCAGCACTTTTTTTGCTTCCGCCAATGCCGCATCCTTTACTTTATTTGCTTCCAATTTATACCTGCTCAGTGTCGCATTCAGCTTAGCATTCTCTGCAATCAACACCTCTCAATATTTATGTACCCAACCAACCGGTTGGCCAGATTACCACTACCCTCCACCCGTCCCATTGCCTGACTCATCACCGTCTTAATCTATATGAAAGTCATATAATGATTATTAGTTTGATTTACCAAACTTTTCATTCGAGCATAAGCCTTAAAATTTCTCACCTTCGCCAAGTTACCCTGTGCTTTGCCTAAAAAGGTATCCAAGCTGTCAATGCCCACCATGTAGTCCTCCATTTCTTTTTTCAACGAACCAGCCCCCTGAAAAAAAGTTTCGATCGCCTCTGCCATCTCCTTTTCAAACTCCTCCCCTGACCTCATCTTCGCAGTCCCAGAAGTAGTCTTCTTGGGTATAACACTGCTCGAACTTCGTGGAGGTAACCCACTCCCCACAACAGGCTTATTAGTACCTTCGACAACTTCGGAAGATGATTGTCAGGTAGTTCTCTTAGGATTCAAAAATGAAGATTTTTCCATATTTCCCTTCCTTTTTCTCTTGTTTTTACCTAAAGACTTCCCCAGCATTGCATCAATCTCAGTATCTGTGCTATAGCCTGTTAACGACGGGCTATTCTGAGGCAAGCTTCCATCTGTAGCTCTTTCGTTCTTCCCTGAAATCTTTCCCCCGATAATTGACACTTCACTACCTTTTGTTTTTGACCTTTTTAACCCTGCTTCTTAATAATTCACTTAACTAATCTTGATTCGTCGCTAAATTATCGATCCTGTCAAAGAATCCTTTCCTTACCTTATACAACTTTACTTCAGTTGTCTTCCCGATCTCCTTCAATGCTACAAACACAAAACAGACAAAAATCTTTACACAAATCCATATTACATGAAAATTCATCAAGCTTAAAAATTTAAGTTACCTAACCACAGACCTAAATGAAATGCTTTTCTTTTAAGCGGCTCCCCTGGAACTGTAGGATTAAACTTATAATATCCAGAAACTAGTAATCGGTCTTCGGTATATCGACCTCCAGTGGATACCATATCGTAAAACATCGGTCTCTTCAAAAACCTCGCCAAATAACAATACCCTTTTAACTTCGGGTTCGTTTTCATCGTGTAGTATACATACAAATGATCTACCATTATTGCCTCCTCCCCTCTGGCTTTAAGTCTACCATTTATCGCACCACATATCCTAAAGATGTCATATACATTTGGATTGAATTGACCCGGGGATACATTGAAGAAATTCATTAATTTTTTCTGATCCGCCCTTAGGGGTAATTTTAGTCCTTTCTTTATCTGTTCTAGATGAACAAGAATACCATCTAGAGGTATATCCTGGTCGATCATTTTGTATTGATACTTCTATAATCTAGCATTACCAAGGATACCATATTTATTTCTCAATCTTAATATTTCTTTGGTCTTTACACCTTCTCCGTAACAAGCTTCTTCGTCCTTTTCAATATCTTCTTCTCCGTCCCCACTCTATTCTTGCTCACTCACCTGAGGCTCATGATCTACACCAGTCTCAATCACCTCTTTCTTAGATACCTTGAGCATACTAGGAACTACCCTAAACTGTTCCCCATCCCCTATGTCTACACTGCTCGAACCTACCCTGTATCTCCCCCCCCCCCAACTATTGCACACAAGTTCTCACATCGATCATCAAAGGCACTACATCTTCGAGACTCGCAAATATATCTTTATCATCATTTAAATTGGGTTCAGCCATTATAAGAACCTGTAAATTAGATTCCATATTTAAAACACAGTTAGAATTTTTCATATGTGATACATATATACATATTCTTACGTTAGCATATTCATAAAAGATCACGTTGTTGAGATTACTCTCCAACACCTCATTCACTTTCCCATCTGATACAATCATTTATATTTATACTTATACATAGTTCTCGATCTAATTCGTATCTGATAATTCACTTAGATTTTAATCATTCATAACCATTTATTCAGTTCTCGATGTTTTATCGTTAAGTTACTTTTTCTTATCGAAATTATAGGAATTTCAATAGCTTCTCGAAGACGTTATATCTTTTCCCACCAAAAATAGTTATTTCTATTTATACAAATTCTCATTCTCCGGCGTAAAATCCGGCGATAAACCGCACAATCCCAAACCTCTTCGCATATCTCGCTCCCTCAAAACCATCTCCTCCCACAGTGTCGTACTTACAGCGCCCTTCCATATCCCTTTTACTTCCCTTATAACTCTCCCCCTCCAGTTTTACGCAACTCACAATCACTGCCACAAAGAACTTACAATATCACATTCACATAATCACATCTGCCGCTATTATTCTTTCCCCTCCATGGACGACTCTCATTCATTTCCACTTTATTACACGTTATTAATTAATCTTTAACACACGTATCTACTTACAAAACAAATTGTAAAAGTTACAAACCTTGTTGTTGTGCAACTTCAGTATCCCTCTCTTTTGCTAGTTTCGCCCTTTCAATCAACATACAAATCTCCTCCTTCGCAATCGTATCTAACAACTTCAGCAATAAGCAACAACAGTTTTCGCCCTTAAAATAATTTTAGTCTGCAAATGATCTGAGCAGTCGGCTACCACAGACATATTTATAGCCCTCACGTGACTGTTCGTCACACCACTTGGCGATGGTCCAGTTCCTCGAATACAACGCTTCATACGTTTTTTCTCAACCTTTTTGCCTCTTAATCTTCTGCCCTTTAATAAACTCTTACATTCATACTTCAGACCTTCCTCTCGATACGCTCCATCTTTTCCAATAGCTGGTATACATCATTTTCTTTATACTTTATACCATCACTTAATGGAAAACATTTTGCCATATTCATTTTGCATGTACGTTTCCCTTATTTTATCCTATTTTAGCAAATTCCTATATTTTAGGGATTATATTCGACTAAGTTGAAATTATTTTATTTCAATCACACTTCATTTAAACATAATCCTTATTTCCCTACAATTGACACGTACATCTCACTTTTGACATAACAATACACATTCAACTTTCCACACTTGCCAATTTTCAACAAAATTCTATCACACATATTGTAATCATATTAAATACTCGATAACAAACACATAAATAAATAAATTCAAAAACCATATTTATTCATTTCAAACTCATTTTTTACATTCGATATCACTCACATTCAATTACATACTCATTTCTTACATTCGACATCTATCTCTTTCGAGGACATTCACTTCTAATACTTAATATTTTCTTCCATTACAATTTAACTGCTATTGCTAACTTCCTCGACATGTAAATATTTTCTTTGTCTACTTTACACCAGAATTGGACATTAAAGCCTCTTTCTAGTCCTCGAAGGTCAATGACTCTCAAGTCACTAAACTTCTAAGAGACGCTTCAGCAGGAAAAGGCAGCAGGAAATTGCAAGCACACCCACGCGTTCGGCAAGATCCCTAAACGTCCATCTCGACTTCGTATCTTCATCTCCAGTAAAGACAGTTACCCCTTCAACCCCCAATTGACTACAAACATTACCTCACGTATGCATGATGTTTCCACTATTTCCAGCCAAAGCATCTCGTTTTTGTTTGTTCTTCGCTCCCACCTCGCTGCTCTACTCCGATCACATAACCCATTTTTATCTCTCAATCTATGCCAGATTTCATCCAACAAATCAAAGTCTTCAACCCCTGACTTAACAATCAACCATACTTAGGGCGACATTATCCACCTTCAATAAAACCCCTATTTATACCCATCATTTTTAACTACATTCAATGAACATCATTAATTCCACCTCAAAACCTACTTGACCAAATATAGATCCCCTTGACCTCGGTAATGACATATGTTGACTTCTGCAAATATTTGACAGCCTCTTCCGATTCTAGTTTCTCTTCTCGACACAACTACAAGTACTTCTATCGAGAATGGGTCGATTGTAGTATCATATTCCCCAGATTCGACAAGAATAAAGCCGGCATTCTGTAATTGAAGATATCTTAGTATTCTATAGTCAAAGACAACCCAATGTTCTAGAACGATCAGTGAGTCCTTGATACACCAAAAGTAACTATTAGAGATCCTTAAAGTTTGCCCACTACCTCCGAAATAGGAGACTTTTTCTTTCTTTTTGTAAATTGCATGTATATGCTATAAATACAGGCAGATAATAGGTTCTAAAAGACCACGCATCTGACATCTCTCTATCCTAAACATAAACAATACTCAGAAACTTATAATAACTAGCATCTACTAGATTATATACCAAATTCTCCTCGAGGTCATGATTTTTCTCAGTTTCAGCTGAGTTTTCCACGTAAAATCTTGGTTGATACTTCTTTATTGCACAATCCTTATGAATAAGTATTGGCAAAGGTTTTCCTCCCAGAAAACATGCCATGACAGTGGACGATGATAATGTTCCTCAATCAAATTATTCTTTTGAAACTATCTGTACTGATGTTCATCCCTCAAATAAACCTAGTATTCCATAATTAAATATTCATCTCTGAAATGAACCTGTGTTAACTAATGTTCCTCAATCAAATGAACCTTTTCAAACTATACCTACTGATGTTTCTCTCTCAAATGGACCTTGTATTTCTCAATCAAATATTCATCTCTAAAATGAACCTATGTTAACAAATGTTCCTCTTACAATTAAACCTAAACCTATTATTGGACAAACTGAAACTTCAGGTAAGTTCATAAAAAATTTCATTTGGGTACTGTGTTTTAACATTTCTTATCCAATTTTTATCATGCTAAGTAGAATATTTCTCATTTGTTCAGCTAAATTTTGGTTGGAGCCACAGCCCGAACAGGTGAAAGATTTCCTAGATTTTTGGTTCAAATCTGCTACATACACGGAGGATCCCTATGACTTCAGTAAAGAGTTTAACATTGGTGATATATATCGAGATAGGATTAAACTCAAGAATCACATAAGAGCTTATGCAGCTGAAAATAAGTTCAATCTCAAACACGTTCTGAGCAACGAATATAAAATCGTGGTACGTTACAAAGGACATAAATGCTCTTGGCAGATTTATGCGACAAGGTTGCTCGATTCAGCCCTATTTAGAGTAAGTACTTATTGCTTCGTGCATACATGTATTCCACGATGGGTTGCTTCTATAATCAAGCAAAAACTCTGAAAAGACCCAAACTACAAACCTTCCAAAATTATTGATGATATGCAAATTCATCACAATATTGATGTAACATATAATATTGCCTGGCGTGCGAAAGAAAAAACCCACGCTGAGGTATCATCACTTTATATATCATTTGTTCCCTCATACAAGTCATTTGTACAACAATGTTTATCATTTTATCACATATCATTTTGTCGACTCATTGTGTCATTTGTACTGTGATGTTTATCATTTATCTGCTGCACAATATCATTTGATCTACGTAATTATTTCATATGCGAGGTAACTTTGAGCACACATACCAACTACTTATGAGCTACTTTGCGGAAGTGAGGTTGGTTGACTCGGATTTTGTATTTGACATACAAACTACGAGTTGTAAGGATAAGTGATTCACAAGGTGTTTTTGGTGTTTTGGTCCCCCAAAAAACACTTATAAACTATTAAGACTAGTTGTTGTGATTGACATAACTTTTTTAAAAGAGAGATATCGTGGGACTCTACTAACAGCCATCACCATTAACCCAAGTAATCATATTTTTTTACTTGCATTTTCGATAACAGACTCGGAGACCACTGAAAGTTAGACATACTTCTTAGAGTTGTTTGGGTCTAATTTTCACGGTTATGATACTAGATTCTTCATCATCTCTAATAGGAACCCTAAAATTATAAATATTGTACCCAAGGTATTTCCATTTGCAATCCATACGTTTTGCACCTTCCATATATCGAACAACATTAAAACTACCCTCGAAAGCACGATGATCATATTTAGGATGGCAGTAGAGGCCCTAACCAACATTGATTTCGATAAATATATGAATGCTATCTGGAATACAAATCCAGTGGGTCTTCAATACATACTAGGTATTCCCAAGGAAATATGGTCTAATCTATACATTCCAATGAGTAGGTACGTTGTCACTCTGTATTGCTCAACTTATCATTTGTGATATGAAAAATAGTCATTATGACTTCATTTACATTCTTATTTGTCATTTTTTTGCCATTATTTCTCATCAGTTCTTTGCTATTCCTTTTACATTTGTATGATCCCTTTTGTCATTTGATTATTCTTATTTGGCATTAGATTTCAATGGTTTATCATTTGTTCAGATACGGAGTCGCTTACCCAAATCATGTAGAGTTGGAATAACGTTATTTTGAAAGTAAGAGATCTTCCTATCCATGTGTTTATTGAGGAATTGCGTAGAATATATTCAGAAATATCCTACACGCATATGGAGGAAGCTGAGAAGAGTCAAGCTCGCTTAATGCCATGGGCTACAGATCACTGTGAGAGCAGAAAGTTTGTGGAAAATTTACTAACCTGCAGGGTTCGTACATCACGTCACCATTTTCAGATGACTAGTTATGGCAGAACTGATTCTGTAAATATTGAAGATGATACTTGTTCTTGTCACTGGTGGCAAAAGATGGGTATACTTTGTGAATACGGAGTACGCGCTCTGGGTCTTGCTAATATTAATCCAACAACACGTGTTTTTGAGTACTTCACAAATAATACATACAAGGCTGCTTATGAACCTATATAGATTCCTATAAGAAGAATTGAGCAGTGGAAAATTTTAAAAACTGATCCACGTCTTCGTACTCCTATTCCAACAGTTCGAGCCAGTCGTCCTCATACACAAAGGAAGAGAAAAGAAAAAATGCATAGTCTTGTTAGCAAACTAAGATTTTGCAGTAGGTGTCAAAAAATAAACATAATCGTCGTTCTTGTAAGCTTTTGACAATCCCATCCGACGACAATACACGTCCGACAATGTCACCATCTTTTACGATGAGTACTGAGCCACCTATCATCCCAGATGAAGATGATGCAATCAATTTACACTGATGATTTTGGGTACTCTATGTATTATTTGTTTGTATGATCTTTATCGTCATTATTATAAAAATTCATCATTTATCTAAATGAAACTGTCATTTGTCAAAAAAGAATTTCACATTTGTCTGTTTCTATTGTATAATTATTTAGCATCGAACTGTTATTTGTGCAAATAAATTTCTCATTTATTTGTTTGTATGATATCATTGTTTGTTTTTAAAGTGTCATTTGTGGATGAATACTTTCCCATTTGTTTTTTTTCCATAATATCATTGTTTGCCTCTGAAGTGCCATTTGTGTACGAAGGCCTTCTCATTTGTTTGTTTCCATGATATCATTGTTTTCCTCAGAATTGTCATTTGTTCTTAAAGAATTTTCTATTTGTTGGTTTTTATTTTATCATTGCACGCCAATAATTTTTCATTGTCTATTGAATTTTTATCTTCAGTTTTGTTAAGTTCATCACTAAACTTGTCCCCCATATATCATCATTATTTTCTTACAGAACTGTGATTGTTTTGTTTGCCACATATCAAACGGAAACCACAACTTAACAGCAAAAAGAAAATGAAATAGCACCAAACAAAATATATTTTCATTCATACAAAGGGGCAAAGTACCAGTAACCACCAAAAATGAACAAACGAAATGCCAAAAAAAACAAAGTTCACAACTCCATATCACGTTCTGCGCATTCCTGATCGCGCTCCAAAGCCTGGATCTTATGCTCGAGACAGCTAATCTTAGAAGCTGACTCTTCCCACTGTTTCTTGCGCTCATCCCGGTCCAACTTTATAGTACAGAGTTGATCTTCCAAGAAACGTATATGAAGCTTGAACTCTTCAAAATGTTGATCTCTCTTTGCTATAACTTGATACAGTTTATCCCGGATTACATCGAACGCTCCTAATTTCTCCCTGAAGTCTTTGTAATGCTCTTTCAGCATTTGTGCCCTCTCACCAGAGACATCCTTCTTCATTAGGCATAGTCTATACAGCTTATAAAGATGTTGGTCACACTAATCTTCCTGCATCCCTACCGACTCAAACCAATCGTATGGAGTGTTTGAAAAGACATGTCAAACTCGAGTAGAGTGCAACATTTTTCTTTAGAAGTTGAAAAGAGTTTAGAATTTAGGATTTGAATAGTTGAAGAGTTGAGAATAGTTAATTTGAGATTAGTGCTTTTATAATGGGAGTTCAATGCGTTGGTAAGGGACGCATGTCAGGGATTACCTGATGTTTAGGGTAAAAGTTATTATTACTTCGGCTTGGCGCCGTCGTTTCATATTGTGCACGTAAGTAATATTAGTATTTAAACTGAGTTGTCTAATCAATTATCAGTACTTGTCGCATCGATTTGCCATATGTTGAAGATAAGTTCGCATTTGTTTTTATGCTATATATCATTATCTTTTTCCTGAACTATCACTGTTTAACGATAATTTATTATTTGTCTGTTAAAATGTTATCACCAGTTTTGTTAAGTTCAACGTTTATCTACCATTGTTCATGGAGTCTTTATCATTGGTTTGGTTACCTTATATCATTTATTTCTGATGGAACTTCCCTTATATCACTATTTGAAAGCAAAAAACCGAAACGAAACAAAACAAATGTTCATACAAGGGAAACAATAATAACAACAATAAAAAAACTAAAAACATCAAAAATGTTTACAACTTCTCATTTGAGGAATTCTGATCACGTTCTATAGCCATGATCATCTGCTCGAAACAGCTAATTTTACATGTTAACTCCTCCCACAGTTTCTTGTGCTCATCCCGGTCCAACTTTAGAGTGCAGAGCTGATCTTCTAAGAAGCGAATATGGAACTTGAACCCTTATGAATACTCTCTTTTATTTTTTATAATTTTATCCAGTTTTTCATCCATTTCATCGAGCTCTCCTAATTTCTCCTTGAAATCTTCGTAATGCTCTATCAGCAGTTGCGCCTTCTTACCGGTAACATCCTTCTCCATTAGGCAAATTATATTCAACGTGAAGAGATGTTCGTCAGCCTGATCTTCCTCAATCCCTACCACCTCAAACAAATCTTGAGGGGTAATGGAAGAGGCGTGGCTAAATGAAGTGGAGTGGGAGTGCAATATTTCTTGAGAAGTTTTAAAGAGTTGAGGGTTAGAGCTTTAGTTTAGGGCTTTTTTATATACTTGGAAGAATTAGGACTTTGAATCACGCGTGGCAGGGTTTAGGGCTTAGTGTTTAGAGTGGTATGAACCACTTGAATGTTTTGGTTAGATAACTTGTTGTAAACGTAATCAAAGTTGACTTTAAGAATGACTTGTCACATCATCTATAAAGGAAAGAATTTGTCGGCTTTAAAGCGGGGACTATGGCATTTATTATGACCAAGGGTATCATCGTAATGTGTTAATTTTCATTTCTTTATAAATAACTTGTCATGACCTTATACTACATAACCTGTACACTTGCTTCCAGTTCTCAGGCATTACATACTTCCCTACCAACAATGCATTCCCTTATTTGCTGCTGTGGTAAAAATTATGATCTTTGTCTCTCACGCACACGCCTCAACCCTAACTGCTGGTTTTATCAATGCGCTCGCAAAAAATTGGTGGGTGTAGTTTATGGGAGTAGGTTGATGAGGTAAAAAGGTGTCATTGTGGTCCCATTTGTAGAGTCTCTAAACTGCCCGATATGAGATTCTACCATTACCCACAATACCATTGTCAATTAAAAACTTGGTTTCGAAAATCCTCTACGCCTGATGATTCTAAAAGGCCACAATCGTCAATGGCAGAAGACATCATAAATTTTGGCCAAGGGAGCAATCGGATCCTCGACGCTATTACGCTGAAACTTATACTCAACTAAGGATCTCGGAGGTCCAAACGGGGATGTTCCAAGATTTGTTGTCCAAGTTAAAATCTCTAGATCTTAAAAAGTAGAGAAATATGTAGGAGTGAAGTGTAATATTCCTTATCTTTAGTTACGTTAATTTTTGGCATTAGGATATTAAACTCTTAAGGATCAAATGTTAAATCATTTATAACAAATGACATTATTTTAATAGTACCATGTAATTTATGGATTGTAAATGACAAACACCTTAAAACAAATGATAGATCGTTAATTGTTGGATGACATATATTTTATTAAATAAGAAATATATTTCCAATGTTCCTTCATTTCCAATGGGTTTGGTCATTATTAAATACTGTTGTGTTTGAATTCATTCTGACATTGGGATTTGGAACTCAGCATTAAATACTGTTATGGTTTGCAGTGCTATGGTATAAATACTAATGAGGTTTATTCGGCAGGTACTTCTTTATTCTATATTTATTCTTGCACAACTATTGTGTATCTGTTCAGTGAAGAAGATGGTGACCACCAGACGCCAAGCGTATGAGGTTAGGGTTCTTACCAAGATGCAAGAGCTGCGGCTTCGATATTTTGGGACCCAGTCCCATGAACTTCCTACTCCCATTGTAGTGCATCCTACCTTCCATGGGATGATGTATGAACAGGTAGAAGAGGCGGATGACAATTATTATCAAATACTCTGCTTTCACTATATGGTGATGTCGGAGTAGGGGAAGAGAATTGGTCTGCCTCTTCTGGTAGAGGATACTGTTACAGCGGCGAATGAAGCGGCTGGTATACATCTGATGATGTCTTATCATTACCCTGAATAAGATTAGAGGAAGAGATGGTGGTGGTGGTGGGGGTTACGGAGGAGGAGACGGTAGTGGTGGTGGGGGAGGTGGTGGTAGAGGAGATTGACCACCACCACCACCACCACCACCTCCGAGTGCATAAATTGATGTAAATTGATGTAAAGTAAATTGAGATCTATAACAATATTCGAGCTAATAAAAGTTTCTTTTTTTTTGCCCAATGAGTATTGTAGTTTTAAAATAAAGAAATATAATCTTAGCATACTGAAGATAATGATGATGATAAATCATAGATAACAAATGTAAAGTAATCTATAATAGATGACAAATCAATGATTACAAATGATAAATCATAGTTGACAAATGATAAATCTTAGATAACAAATGACAAATAATATATATATAACAGATTGCAAATCATTGACAACAAATGACAAACGGTAAATCATTAATAACAAATGATAAATGACAAATCATAGTTGACAAATGATAAATAATTTATATAACAGATGACAAATCATTGATAACAGATGAAAAATCATATATAATAAATGAATAATCAAGTTTTTAAGTACAATTGTTGTCTACTTACAAACAAATGACTTGTCATTCGTTATATATGATTTGTCATTTGTTATCTATGAAAAATTGACATACTTGTTCTGTAGATAGATAATATTTGATGTAAATCAATGGTCTATTTGGTTCTTTAAATATTTGTATTGTATTTGTATGATAGTAGACAACATTTGTACTTAAAAAAGCTATTTATCATTTGTTGACAATGATTTGTCATTTGTTACCAATAATTTATTATTTGTTTAACTATTAGTGGTCTATTTAGTTTTTTGAACATTTGTATTATGTTTGTTTGTTAGTAGATATCATTTAAACTTAAAAAATTAGTTATCAATAATTTGTTATTTGTTAGCTATGATTTGTCATTTGTTTAACTATTAGTGATCTATTTGGTTCTTTGAACATTTGTATTATGTTTGTTTGTTAGTTATCTATAATTTATTATTTGTTGACTATGATTTGCCATTTGTTACCAATAATTTGACATTTATTAACTAATTTAATATTGATAACTAATTTTTTTAAGTTCAAAAATGAAGTCTACTAACAAATAAACACAATACAAATGTTCAAAAAACTAAATAGACCACTAATAGTTAAACAAATGACAAATTATTGGTAACAAATAACAAATTATAGTCAACAAATGATAAATTATTGATAACTAATTTTTTTTAAGTTCAAATAATGTCTACTAACAAACAAACACAATACAAATGTTCAATGAACCAAATAGACCATTGTTAGTTAACAAATAACAAATCATATATAACAAATGACAATCATACTTAACAAATGTCAATTCATATATAACAAATAACAAATCATAGTTAACAAATGCCAAATCATATATAAAAAATGAAAAATTCTGTATAACAAATGAATAATTATGTTTTTAAGAACACATGTTGTCTACTTACAAACAATTACAATTCATTTCAACCAAATCGAATATTCACTTATATCAAATATTGTCTATCTGCAAAACAAATAAGATGTAACGAATGATATATCATAGATAACAAATGACAAATCTCTGATAACAAATGTTAAATCATATATAACAAATGATATATCATAGATAATAAATAACAAATCTCAGATAACAAATGACAAATCATATATAACAAATGACAAATCTCCGATAACAAATGCCAAATCATATATAACAAATGACAAATCTATGATAACAAATGCTAAATTATACATAAGAAATAAAAAATTAATAATAATCTAACTATACAGACTAGCCATTCAAACAAATATGTAGTATATGAATAACTTGACACACAAATATGTAGTATATGAATAACAAATGACAAAGTACTTCATACATTGGTCTGGTCAACAGTCATTTCTTTTATTATTTGCTTAGGGTCTGGTTTATTCTGTTAATTTCCATCATCATCATCCTTGCCTTCAACTACCTCCTCTTTATTCTGTTCCACCTCATCTTTACTCTTTTTATTCTGTAAATAAATAGACTACAAATGATAAGAGTGATACAAGATATGAGAAATAAATAGAAGAAAATGAGAAGTTACCAGCAAAGAAATGATAAGTTACCTGACTAGCTTCGCCAACATCTTCCCCCTGGTAGAAGATTACTACTTCAGTTTGTACAACCTCTATAGTTTTTCCACGATAGATACAACAGTTGTTTGGTCTGCACTAGCCTGTAAATAAACATACTACAAATGATAAGAGTGATACAAGATATGGAAAAATAAAAGAAGAAAATGAGAAGTTACCAGCAAAGAATAAATAAGTTACTTGACTAGCTTCATCTTTAGTTTTTTTAACCTCCAGAGTCTGTTTCTCGACAAATACAGCAGTTGTTTGGTCAGCACTAGCCTGTAAATAAACAAACTACAAATAATAAGAGTGATACAAGATATGATAAAACAAAAGAAGAAAATAAGATGTCAACAGCAAACAAATGATAACTTACCTGATAAGTTTCACCAACAACTTCCTCCTGGTTGAAGAATACTATATCAATTTTTGTTACCTCTTCAACCACCATAGTCTGTACAATAAAGGTTAAAGAAGAAACAAATTAAAAAAAATGGTATGGATAGCTCAATACTAACAAATATTAGTAACTTGAGGTTATGAATCCTCTTCTTCAGCAAATACCTCATTGGCATGTTGCACATCTTTTTTCCATTATAATGTACCACTATAGTTGGTGGTTATAAATCCTCTTCTTTGGCAACTTGAGGTTTCTCATCTTCAGACTTAACTTTCTCCTCGACATCTTTCATATCATCATTACCTTTATTGTCACCCTTCTTCTACTTTACATACAACAAATAAAATGAACAAAGACATCAGAAGAAATGAAAGTTCTGGAAAAGAAAATGACAAAGGCAACCTCAGAAATGCCAAAATATTTTAAACAAATGACAAACTTCTAATGAAATGGAAAATTGCATAAAGTAAATACCAATATTTTAAAAAATAAATATCAAATAAAATTATATAAATGATAAGAAGTAGCAAGCGGGTGATACCTCTAGAAGATCACCACCATATTCAAGCGATATCGCTTTGAAATTTACTTCAACATCATTATCTACCATTAAATCCTTTACCACCTCCAATCCCTTACCAGGCAAAACCTGTTGAAGCAAATTTTCTGTAGTTGATTAAATATTCTTAAGTTCTAAAAATTCTGCCCGTCTCTTCCTTGGCACTCTATTATCCAGGTCCTTCTTGGAGATCTTGGGGATTAAGGTTTTCAATTAGATCAGTGGGACATGATCAAATTGTTCATCAGTGAAAGTTCTTTCTTCGTGCCTTCAACCCTTTTCTTCAAGGGCACATCAGCTTCTTCTGCCTTCTTGTTCTTCTTGTTGGCATTCGACTTCTTCTGCCATTCTCCCTTGCATTTTTTCTTCTCTTCAATCTTTTGATTTTTTTGTTGAAGGTTCTCTCTTCTTCTCATCTCACCTCCTTCTCGCTTGCGTTTTTACAGTTTTCTCAGAAGTAGAGAACTGGTACTGCCCAAGGAGTAGAGTATCTCCAAGTGGTAGAGTATTGTCTCCCACTGTAAACATAAAAATTTGTTCCAACATTTGACCATAGTTATGTAACATTTTGTCATGCTCCTCCAACTAGGAGCATACCCTAACTATTATAGCTTCGATCTCAGTGGCAGAAGAACTGCTACCTATTGCAAGTGCACCGACTGCAGGTACACTGATTGTAGGTGCAGCGCCGATTGCAGGTACTTCGATTTAATTTCTCTAAAATATTCAAAAAGATGACGATGAAAAAGGGCAACTTAGAAATGGCAGAAAATACTCTAACAATGATAATAGGCATACAATAAATGATAAAAAAAGACTTCATAATGAAAGAAAAATCAAACAAATGACGAGAAGAGAATAAGAAATACCAAATCTAAATAAATAAAATGATACGAAACATAAATTAAATGACAATAAAGCAATAAAATGAATCAATCATACAAAGAATGGAAGATTACCATGGCCTCTTGCACAAGACCTTGCGGCATGTCAGTCTCAGACGGCTTCATAGCTATTACCAGCAATTTGGGGTTAGCAAAAAACTTTGTAAACGTCATAATTTGGCGACGCTTAAAAGATGTCATCCTCCATCCTTGTAGCTTAGGGAACAAATGTATGGATTCCACAATTCTTGGAAACTTCAGGCTAGGAATAGAAATGAAAGTCCATATCATTAACACCCAGGTACATCCGTACAGTGATAAAGCTTTATCGAATTTTTTACCAGCGGCCAATCGATAATGGGCAAACTCTACTATTTGACTCCACAAGAAATTATAAATTTGTTCACCCCATGGGAATTTGTTGAACTAATCTAAATCATCTACCAGATCAACATACTTCACCCAAACGTTTCTCCCCTTGTTCGGGAGGAGAAAGGATATTATAATTTTTAACAAATTTAATCGAAGAACATCTTCTGCAAAACGAAATAACACAATGTAATGATAAGAACCTTATAAAATAATAAGCCAAAAATGGCAAATACAATACAAATATTGGAGGGGTGAGAAATACAATGAAGAATGATGATAACGAAGACAAAACAAATGATAAATTAGAGCCTTACCCTGACTTTCCAATTTTGCCTATTTTAAAGCATCGTCAATTTCCTTCAACCCATATGTATTCTTCTTCTTGAGAAATTGCCTCATTCTAAAATTTGTCATATACTCAGGATCAATAAATAAGAACTCATTTATAATAGGAGAGACAGGTAGTCCCAAAATCAGGCAAACATGAATGGTCTTCATCAGAATTATCATCTCCCCAAATTGGAATTTCATATTACCGAGATGACGATCGAATATTTCTATAACCAACATCGACATCGTCGTTATTGGATCAATCAGCAATAATGGTGTAAAGCAGGTGGCACGAAGAGAAATCTTCTCCTCTTCAGGCAGAGCTGCAAATATTTTGTGAAGTCCCAAACCTGTATACTGAGAGTTATAATTTTTAGCATTCGAGGTACCCTTTTTGGCTCCATCCTCCTGTGTTTGGTTCTCCTCATCAACTTGTTCATTCACTTCTTTATTAGACTTCAATGTGGAAGAAGAAGAAAAAATAGACTTTGATCAAATACCTGGTAGGCAGTAGTCTCACAAATGATTTTCCACTGATATAGCACTGAAATCACACACACACATGATGGGTAGAATCACGATGATTTTGAGAAAGCAGTTTATGCGATCGGGATGATTTTTAAGGTTGTCAATCACACACAATTTGTAAAATCTTGATGGTTTTATTGGTGTTTGTGGTCTTTACAGTGGTCGTATAAGAAGAAAGTATTTGAGGAATGGGTATGGTTTTTGGCGCCAAAAGGCAGACGAACTCGTGTGAATCGCACGTGATACCTAAGCTTAAATAATAGTAAACAAATACCAAATAATATAACTGATGGTGACAGAGTCTGCATGAGCCAATATAACTGATGTTTAAATGCATGACAAATTGGATTTAACAAATGATAATAAATACATGTAATGGTGACAGGGTCTGCCATACACGTCTCGAAATATTAATGACACGTGTAGATCGAGGAACCATTAAAATTGGACACGTGAAGTGATAATAATATTTTTAAATAATTTGAATTTTTATTATTATTAATTATGAAATGACATTCGAACTAGTAGAGCCCACGGCCTTACCTGTTGCCTTACCTGTGGAGCCCACAGCCTAGAAACCTACTTTAATATTCAAGCAATTGATATTTTTGGAACAAATGGAAAAGTTATATAAAACAAATGACAAAGAAGACTGAACAAATGGAAAAGTTATATAACATAAATGGCAATAAGTTGTTACCCAATGACAAAGATGTCTGAAAGAATACCAGAGTTGAACTAAATTAATGACATATTTTGGTTTGCAACAGCCGCGCAGACAATTTGCCATCGTTTGATCCACAAGTTGAGTAAAGTAGAGTACCATCTACAGGAGTTACGAGTACCATCATTTCCTCCATGCGAAGGAGTAGAGTACCAGTCTTTAATCAAACACTTAGTAGGCAGTAGTCACACAGACGGTTTGTGACAAATAATCGGGATGGTTTTTACGGTTGAGTAAGAAGAAGAAACTGTTCGATGAATCAGAATTGCTTTTGACTCCAAAAACCAGACGAACTCCTGTGAACCGCAGGTGATACCTAACCATAAACGATGAGAAATAGTAATAGAATTGGTGAAAGAGTCTGCCTTCTTATAAATAATAAATTTGTTCAAAGGTAGAACAAATTCTACTAAAACAAATGACAAGTAGTTCATGAGATGGTGACAATGTCAGCCTTCCTTGTACACGTGGCTTGATATAATAGTTTTAAATGAGTTAAAGAATTTTTTAAAAAAAATTATTACGCCGGATGTGACATTTGTACTTGTGGAGCCCAAAAATAGGTGGTTGTCTACTGTAATATTGCAACTTTAGTATGGGCAAATATGGTTTTTCCTCTTGCCATTATCGATTTTAGAATTTATTGTTCCTTGGGTCTGATTTTGTAAAGATGGCAAAAACTAGTATTTATTATCATAATTTCTGAGAAGAGAACTTAACAAACACAGTTTAATAGTTGCCTCTACCTTTGTTCTTTCCTCTTTTGTGGTTAACCAACGTCAAAACTTGGTCTCATATAAGCTTGATAAAATTAATCTCAATTGTGAGATGGATTTTTATTGAAACTACCATGGGCATCCTTGTTCCTTTCTGACATCGCCAGAGAGGGGGGGAAATATTCACTTTCTAATGACATTAAGGAAAAAAGGAGCAAATTTGTTCTTGCCTGCCACTATTTCACTCGATTAACGAAAGTACCCCAGTGTTGCTTAAAATCCAACTATAGACATCAAAATGCCTTTGATTTGCCCTTGACAACAACTAACTAGTCTTATTTACCTGATCTCTTACATTGGCCCTCACGTGTTGGGCACGGGAACTTTTAGCCCAGGTTACCGATTGCCAATTTTTGTTCTTCAAAACTGATACTAAACCTCGAGAGCATCAATTAGATTAAAAGGTCTAGAATTCATCTTCTCGGTTTCTTACTTTTTTTTCTCTCTCTCACCAAACAGACCCAATGTCTCTCTCTCTCTTAAGCATCTCATCAAATACCTTTGGGATCTCTCTGGTTCAACCATGGCTGTTATTGTTGGAGAGAACCTAACAATGGGACCATCATTAAAGCATGGTAGAATGAGAAAACCCAGAATCCAAACAACTCTATCATCAGATCTACCCTCATAAATTGCCCTAACTTCCTGTAATCTCAACATTTCATCTCTCTTTAATCACCAACCAACAGGCTTGGCCCTGGCAATAGGCGTAAGAAGTGACCGCCTAGATCCCCCAAATTATTACCCGAAATAGGGGCCCCAAAATTTTAAGTAGTGTATACAAAAGGCCCCTTGTTTATATTATTTTTTTCTTCAAATTTTTTCCTTGAAAATGCCTTGGACAAAAAAAATCCCCTGGGAGCGTAACAGGCTCAAACGTTAATTGGTTTACGATCAAGAGCTTCTTGAACAAGAGCTCGAAGAGGGGCGCAGCGCATGACAATTAGAGTCTAAACAATATGAAGAACAGATGAAAATATTACATACTGCTTTAAAAATCCTACAAGATAATCAACATGGAAAAGCTCCCAGGAACGAGAGGCCGTACCCAAAAATTCTAAAATATCAGCACGAGATGGACTGGGGCCTCAAGGAACTTCAAGCAGGGAAGCTTCCAGACACCACCACAACCATTCACATGGACCAGAAGCCTCAATTCATCTGGGATGAGAAGATCAATCAAAAATTAGTAAGGGATACTGACACTCAAAATGTCAAGAAGGAGAGTCGTGACTTCTATCCAAAGTGCCAATTAAGAAAATATTTAGCGAGGGTAGCGGAAATCATAACCCAAGACCTGCACACCAGTCAGTTCTAACACCATGCCGATATGTCACATATGAGCATATGGATCAATGAATCAAGGAATTGATAGAAGCCCAAGCTCTTTACAATAAATACGATTTGGGCAAACTACAAGGAAGTCTGATTGCCAAAGAGTTATTCGATATGGAAGTTCCAACGGGATTCTATACTCTAAAGATATGTAACTACAAAGGCACTGTTCCAAGTAGGGTTGTTCACCTAAACTCGAAAACCCGAGAACCCAAACCGGCCGGTTCGGTCCGGGTTAGAGATCTGTCGGTTCAGTTTCGGGACTATTTTTTAAAACCCGAATATAATCGGTTTGGGTTCGGGTTCATGATTAGGTATATATTAATACCCGACCCGAACTGACTATATATATAATATAAATCTCTCTCTAACCCTTACCCTTACCCTTACCTTTACCCTAGGCGCCTCCTCTCTCTCCCTTCCTCTCTCTCTCTCTCTAAAACTCTCTCATTCTCCTCCCTCAAAGAGAAACTCTCTCTTTCTTTTTAAAGTTCAAATGCATCTCCATAGCTTATTTTGCGATCTTATCATTGTATGGGTTGATCTTAGCCATGGTCACTAACTACCGGCTATAACGAAAGCTAAGAATTTGTTCACAAGCGGGAACCTATTTGAAACATGGATGCTCAGGGAAATAGGTTTCTGTAGAGTTGATTGCAATGGATGAAAGCGAGGCCGAACCCATGGTTACCATCAGGATCAAATTCTACAACGAGGAGAGGGGCGGCATAGGGGATAGCTTGGAGATAAGAGAGAGTGATAGGATTTTGTGTGTGTTTCTGTTTGTGAGAGAGATGGGGATGAAATGTGGATTTTAAATTTCATGGGTATTTGCTTGTTTGCTTCAACAAAAACAAGGTTGGCTAAGGAGATCTGTTTGAGAAACAAAACAAAAAAAACCCAATAAGCCTTATATTTCTATGTTCTTGTTTGTTTGATTGAACTTGAAGTGCTCTTTTTTTTTCTTCAGTTTTTGCAGAATCGAAGAGTATTAGTAGTAGAATGAGACTGGATTTATCTGCTTGTTTTGATTTGTACGATTGAGGCTTTAGCTTTGTTTCGGAGAAAGACCGACCGGAGTTCAATACATTGCAATACCCATCTAGATCTTATGTTATGTTGTTGTATCATATGTTATGTTGCATGTTATGCTGTTGTATTATCTTATGTTATGTTGTATGTATTATTTTGGCTCCTATACATACTCTACAATCACCGATGTACGTTGTATGATCTCGTTAAGAGTTATGGAGAGATGAAGAAGAGGACCTTGTTGATGTAACATTGTTGAAGATGATGCACAAGTAGTCATTCAAGCTCTTGAAAAAAAAGCAAAAAAATAACCCGAGATCAGAACCCGGCCCGACCCGATCAATTCAATTCAATTCCGGTTCGGGTTCTACAACTACTCGGTTCGGGTTCGGGTTGAAAAGGTTGTAACTCGACCAGTCCGGGTCGGCTCAGGTTTAGGGCTTAACCCAGGCTGACCCAACCCGTGAACAGCCCTAGATCCAAGTGAACTTTTCCAGCAGTTTTGAGATTCATTGGGATTTTATTCGAACTTAAATCACATTCTTTGTAGACATTTTGCTTCAAGTCTACAGGGAGAGCCACTCTGATGGTTCTATTCTTTACCCGAAGATTATATCCTTACATTTGACTAGTTGCAAAAACTTTTCATAAAGACTTATACTCACAACAAGATAAGGAAGAGAATTTATACACTCTTATCAATCTCAAGCAGTCTCAAGGGTAGAAGCTCAAAGTTTTTTCTAAGAAGTTCCTCGAACTAGCTCGAAAAGTGGACAATCTCAATCAGAAGACGGCTATATCGACCTTTACCAATGTTATGCCGATCGATTGTAAAACGAAAGAGCGTCTCTTCTTAAACAAACCCACAACCTTGGAAGAAATGATTGAAAAGGTAAATGGGTATATCGACCTGGAAAGGATGATGTCTAAAAGGTCTAAATACATATAAATCTACTTAAAATGTCCAAACCACAAAAGGTCTAAATACATATAAAGATAGTGAGCGCAACAATGATGAGCAGGGTGACAAGAAGCGAGCCAAAACAGATGCAGGCAAACCCTGAAAAAGGAAACTTACTACCGAAACCCGTACTACCAAAGTTAAATGTCAAGCTTTCAGAGATATACCAAATACAGGCAAAAGACAAATTCTTTCTTGTGGCTAAACCTCCAGAGCCGATCGAAGGAAAACCTTACTGCAAGCACATAAGGTGACACAAAACGACATTGACAGATGTTATAATATACAAAGATTGATGGAATATATTTTGAAAGGCAGAAGAATGCATGAGGATATTATCGATCTAGAAGGATATAAAAATGGGAGTTACAAGAAGCGCGTTGATGCCATTCAAATCGAAGAAGATTAAGAGGAAAAGCGCATGTATCACGTTTACATTAACATAATCAAGATTCATTAGATCAATAATTCGACCAAATTTAAAAGAAGAAGATTAATGTAGTGCCACGACCTCACAATCTAGGAGAAAGAACCTAAGCTCCTACCCTAATCAATCCTTCGACAAGCTGGTATTTCATTCAAAGATTGCGATATAGGCCACGTCAAGTTCCCACATCATGATGCGTTGTTCATCATGCTAAAAATGAAAAACTTCATCATACACACCATGATGGTAGATACAGGCAATACTATCGAAGTCCTTTTTTAAAGCACAATCGAGCAAATGGGCCTTATAGAAAAATTTAAGCCGAGCGACATAGATATTAGTGGTTTTAATGGATCTAAAGAAAAAAAGTAGGAAAAAATTATTCTACCAATAACAGCCAGACCGACAACCATTAACGTTACGTTCTACGAAATCAATGCAAAATCTCGATTCTTAGGGATCATGGGGCATTACTGGTTACACAACATGCAAACGATCCCATCCGCATACCATCAGGTACTTCGTTTTAAATATAATAAGGGAATTTATGAGATCAAAGGAAATCAAAAGCTCGTACGAGCTTGCAAAAATATAGTATTTAATATAATTGACGCGTTAGATAAATTTGCATTATAGCAATTACAAAAAGTTGGTCACGTCGAGGATCAGCCTTAAACAGTCAAGCTTACATAGTACATTGAGATTGATGGACATAACAGGGGAACATACATTGGTACCGAGCTTGTCCAACAGGAAATGGAAGCTTTAATAAAATTATTTTGAGTAAACAGAGATGTGTTTACATGAACATTTCATCAAATGCCATGAGTTAACCCAGGGAAAGCCTGCCACAAACTGAGCATTCGAGATAAAACAACTGTAGTCAAACAAAAGTAGAGAAGGCTCTCACCTCGACTCAAAGATGAAGTCAACAAAGAGGTCGATAAATTGATCAAAGTAGGTTTCATTCGAGAGGCCAAATATCCATATTGGATTTCGAACATAGTACCGGTTCCAAAGAATAATGCGAAAGTCAAAGTTTGTATAGATTTAACCAATTTAAACAAACATACACCAAAAAATAGTTTCCCTCTCCCAATAATCTATTAAATTTTAGATTCAACAGCAAGATACGAGCTGCTATCTATGGTGGACGCTGCTTTAGGATATAACCAAATACCTCTCTTAGATGAAGATCAAGAGAAGGTCACCTTCATCACTGAAAGAGGCCTCTATTGTTACAAGGTTAGTTACAAGCATGTTCAAGGAACGTCTAGGGAAGACCGTTGAAGTATATATTGATGAGATGATCTACAAAATCTTAAAAAAAGAATATCATGTTACAAATCTCGATACAGTCTTCAACATATTGCGGTCTTACAGAATATAAACTCAATCCAGACAAATATCAATTTGGAGTACACTCTGGAAAATTCCTAGGACACCTTATTAGTAAAAAGGGGATAGAAGCTGACCCAGATCAGATTCAGGATCTCACATCCATGCCACCTCCAAAGATAAAGAAGGATGCACAAAAGCTTGTTGGCAAGATTGCAAATATCAACAGATTTTTCTCAAAATCATCAAATCGATGTCGATAGTTGTTCATGCTACTTTGTGGATCTACCAAAAGAGGTAAAGGAAGACAGGATCAGGAGATCAATTAGACGAAAGAATGTGAAGCTGCTTTTCAAGAACTAAAAAAGTACCTTAGAAAATCTCCAGTAATGAGCACGTAAATTGACAATGAGGAATTAACAATCTACCTCGCAGTCATAGAAAACTCTCTAAGCTCCGTCCTCATACGATTAGATGGGAAGATCAAGAAACCAATATAATTCATAAGCGAAACGCTTACGCCCGCAAAGACGAGATATTCTAAAATAGAGAGACTCCTCCTAATACTCGTTTATACTTCCCAGAAACAAAATACTATTTCCAAGCTCATTTAGTGAACATCTTGACAAACTATCCCCTTCGAGAAGTGTTATCTAAGGAGTAATCACAAAGAGTGTAACAATGGTCAGTTAGTTTGGGGGAGCATGATGTCAAATTTGAACAGATCGAATATCAAAAAGAGAGCAAATAGTTGCTGACTAGCAGACTTCCCAGCAGAAGACCCATATTGGGAAGAGCATGATCCTAATATAGCAAAGGAGATTGAAGATGATTCACCTATAAAGCCTTTTGAGGAAAGAGATGAGTGGGTCACTCAAAAGGGGTGGCAATTATTTACAGATGGATCAGCAGGACCCACAAGGTCATGAATAGGAATCATACTGATTACACCGTCTAATGACAGAATCGATAAATCAATACGGCTAAATTTTGAAGCCTCAAATAATGTCATATAATACGATGATTCAGGAGGATCTGAAGATCAAACCCCTTCAAAAGACACCAACCTGTTCGAACAAACCTTGGAGTCGTTCGAACGAGATATGAGAGTAAGGACTTGGAGTTCCCAGAAGACACATTTAAGCTGAGTCTATGTTACTTGGACCAATTCGAGCTGAGTCTATTTGACTTGGAGTTCCCAAAAGACCAATTCAAACTGAGTCTATTTGACCTAGACCAATTTGAACTGAGTCTATTCCAGAAGACCAATTCGAGCTGAGTTTATTTTTAGGTAAAAATAGTCAAGTCATTCGAATAACATTTGGAGTCATTCGAACGACCTGGAGATCGATTTACGCTGAGGCTATTTTTAGGCTTATTTTGAAAAGTCGTTAGAACGGCCCATGGGTTTGTTCAAACCACTATCATATTCCTTCAATATATTAGGCGTTTTAGGGGCATAATGGTCCGACGTTATAAGTAGAAACTTGTAACCCTCATAAAGAGGCAAGGTTAGGCAAGATAAAATTAGCTTAGATCAATCCAAGTTTTTGTAAGAGAGACTTAGGGTTTTAAGAGTACTTCAATTGAAATCAAATCATTGAGCAACTGAAGCTCCAAAAGGGAAATTCTCCCACCAATTGTGTTTGTTCTTCATTTAATTTCTTCGCTTAGGTTAACCCCAATTCGATTGTGGATTATACGAAGCCTTAATCCATGAGCTGGATATGACATTAGAAATCTGAGTACCCGAATTATCAGTATATAATGATAATTTCTTCGCTTAGGTTAACCTCAATTCGATTGTGGATTATACGAAGCCTTAATCCATGAGCTGGATATGACATTAGAAATCGGAGTACCCGAATTATCAGTATATAATGACTCGCTGCTGATAGTTCATCATTACTCCGAGCGATACAAGAAGAATGGTAAGATGATCGATTACGCAGTAATAGTCACCGACGGAATGAGCAAATTTGATAAGGCTACGTTCTATTACCTATCGTATGGTGAGAATCACTACGTCGATTCCTTAGCTTACTTAGTTGGGGTATTAAGCACAGAGGCAAGGTACCTCCAAATACAAGTGATATCAACCCCCAACATCGTTCGCATTTTGCTATGCGTGATCAACACTGGAGGCGATGAAGAAGAGAAAGACGATTGGAGAAAACCCTTCCTCATCTATATAGGCCCAGATAATAAGTGCAATAGAGAACTCTTAGAAGATCCAAAAGAACACAGACAATTGATCAAAAACTCTAAGCGTCACACATTACAGAATAATTTATATAGAAGATCAGTGATTATACCGTATCTGAAATACCTTTCATAAAAAGACACCGATGGGATGTTGAAGGAACTACATTAAGGAATTTGTGGTTCTCATGATGCAGGGCGTTCTCTCGCGAACAGGGCAATCATACAAGGGATGTTCTGGCCAAAAATGAGAAAACATGTTGAGGAATACTCATAAAAATATGACTCCTGTCAATGACATGGACACCAAATACGAGCACCTACACTAGAACTGCACGGAAGTAAAATATTTTGGTCATTCAAGTAGTGGGCCCTCGATCTGGTAGGAGAATTCCCAAACACGCCAGGCGACAAAAACTTCCTATTCGTTGGCAACAGACTATTTTACTAAGTGGGTTGAAGCGGTTCCCCTTTGTCGGACTTAAGAAGAAGAAGTCATCACATTCATCTGGGATCATATCATAACAAGATTTGGTTGCCTCCATTTAATTTAGATCAACAATGGGCCTCAGTTCGTTGGAGAGAAAGTGGTCGCATTCCTCAACAAATACAACATCATACATTCACCATCAAATCCATACTACCCCCAAGGGAATGGACAAGCTGAAATCACAAACAAAACCATAGTCGAGGGTATCAAGAAGAGATTGAAATCAGAAAAGAAGAGGAATTGGATAAGAGAACTACCACATGTCTTGTGGGCATACCGCACCACACCCAGACAGTCAATAGGACATTCCATATTTCTACTGGCCTATAGAATTGAGGCTGTAGTCCCAATAGAATATCACCACCCTATAACAGATCACGAACTGACTGATAAAGAAAATAAATTTAAGTTAGCGTGTAATATGAACTGGATAGATAAAACACGAGATCTCGTTGTGTCAAATCTGGGTTGATATCATAATTTGTTAGCCAGCTCGTATAATAGGTGGGTTCAAAATTGTGAATTCGATATCAATGACTTAGTTCTTAGAGAAATCCGTAAAATTAGATAAAAGTTGAACGATGGGAAACTTGCAAAAAACTGGGAAAAACCATTTATAGTAGTAGGAAGAACCGAATTGGGTTCCTACTACCTCATGACAGAATAAGGCGTCAGGATACCAAACCCTTAGAACACAAGGACGTTGAAGAATTACTATCATTAGTTCAATATATTTCTGAACACATAATACATTTACTATTGTCATTAATATTCTGAAAGTAAGATGTAATCTCCAATAGTCTGTACATTCTTTTCTCATCAATGAAATTTTTTTAAGTTTTATCCCACATTGTTGTCTACTATATATATATATATATATATATATATATATATATATCTACTAAATATCAGATGATTAAGCAAAATATAAAACTAGCTTTGATATATTTGACTTCTACACAATAAAATGATGAATCACATCAAACATTCTCTAAAGAAGTTTTTTTTTTTTTTGGTTTACACCGGAAGAATTTCTACAAACTTCTGGAGCTCTAGAGGACATGAACTCTTATGCTCTAGAAATAGTTATTTTTCTGGCATATTCTACTTGGTTCTGGGTAAGTAATGGGACCAATATCGGGTTCAAATCGATTCAAATATTCAGCACGAATTATATCCACATTAAAGATTACTCCATTTTTTACCATGAAATCTTGCATCATATCCCTCTCTTCCTCGAACTTCTTAATTTTTTCCACATAAAATTTTATAACTGCTATCAACTCCTTCGTGCGTACCTCACATGCCGCGAGCCTATTCCTGCTCGGAACAGAGAGATTTACAAAATTTGCCCATGAACTCTATAACAAATTTTTCTATTTGTCATAACAAATTTTTAAAATATCCTTCTCAACAAGCTCATTCATCAAACAGACCTCCAGCTTTGACTTTAGTCTGGTCAATTCCTTCACCATAGCCATAGCTTTGTCTAACTCAACCTAAGTTTTCATTTTCTGATTAATTAATTCCTTCACCTTACCACTTAAAATAATCAAATCTGCCTTCATTTTTGTTATAACTTTGGCCACATGGTCCTCATTAGCCTAAAAAATACAAAAAATAGCCTCCATCTTCATTATTATCTCGTTCAAATCATTCTCATTACTCTGAGAAGTCACCAAATCGGCCTCCATTTCTGTTATTCGATCGGTCAAGTTCTTCACCTCAACTTCTGAATTAACCAAATGGACCTCCAATTTCATATTCAAATTCGCACAATTTTCTAAAGCGTCGTGAGCCTTGTTTAAATCAAACACGAGTTTCTCATTAAGATCGGAAAGAGTTTTTTTATGAACTCGAGAAATTTCTTAACTCTTCATGTACAACAGATCGCTCTCTCAACACATTAGTTCTGAAATATATTCCTCATACATAGCAGTTCCTACATAGAAATATTCTACGTAATGTCAATTACAAATTTTACAAAATCTTAATTATAAATAATTCATTGACACACCAGCACGAGCTGAAACATTTTTATCTTTCAAGCTATACAGGTTTCTAGCTCTGGTCGTCATACGCTCGATGATATCAGGATCTGGACATATGTCTCGACCTTCTAAAACTCTAAGGTAAGCTTCCTTTAGCCCTTTCTCAATATTTATCTCGGTCCCTTGAAATATAGTCAACATCATAACATCTTTAGTTACTTCTGGCGTATTCTCTCTAATATCACCAGGTATGAAAGGTCAAATTTTGAGATACATACTCCTATCCTTTCTAACTACTTCATCCTTTTCAATTTTTTCTTTAACCTATCCTAGTCATGCATCAAATAAATTTCTCCAGTTTACTTCACTAAGAGTTTTATATTCTTTCACTTGAGCCTCGGTATGTATAGTTACAAGAGCTGCTGCGGCTGATGAATTTCTCTCCCTAGCAAGCACTTTATTTAGAGTGTCAATACTCAATCGTAGTTTGTTAATGTCGTACAAATCGCAATTCTTATATCAAAACAACAAAATCCATTTCACCAAAACCAACAACTTACATTCCAACAAACAATTTTTTTTTCTTTCCACATAAAACATAGAGTTTCTAAAATACCAAACAAATATCTTAAACTACCTTCTCCTATTCATCCGCCTCTCGAACTTCAGTTTGCACGATAGGGGTGACAACATCCATACCTGAAACAACCTCTTGAATTGGAGACCTCCCAACATCCACTTCATCCTCTTCTCCATAAGGCCTCATGACATTTGCAGATCATCCTTCCATAATTGCCATTATGTTAGAATAATAATAATCATCCTCTTGGAGTCGTTGAGCCAGGTTGTTACGAGCAGAACTCACTTCGTTAATATTATACATAGACTCTCTCTCGAGTTTGTCCACAATAACCTAAAAATATGCCTTTAGATTGGTGACCTCAGAGCTCCACTTTACCCTCTTCTTCTTCAGCTCCCTCATGAACCTCTGCTCTAGCTTAACAATCTGCTTCTGCAAAAGCTCACTCTCATCCTCAATGCCAAGAACAAAACCCTTCAGAATGTGGGAAACCTGTACAAAAATGATATGAGAATAAACAACAAGGAGGGGAGTTCCCATGAATGGAAATAATCAAGATATTTCAACTTACCCTCTGAAGCTCGATTTGTACATAAGATTTTACTTCAGAAGTACCCGACAGCACAATGGCCCTTAACCTCCCTTCAAGAGCGAGTAAATCTTCATCCACAATAGGCTTTATAGCAACCTCAGCTTGAGTTGGAGGGCAGTCAACAAGTCTTCTCTATTGGAGGTAGTTTCGGTCTCCTCACCATCACCGGTCCCAAACTCAGAAAGGGCGATTTTCGTATTTTTCCTCCTAGATACCCTTCGACCTAGGTTGACCGAACTAGTCCCCGATTGTCGTGGCTTAAACACCACTGGTGGGGTTTTGGGGACCATCGGTATTACCATACCAGTTTCAACAGATGTATTCAGTACGGGGGAAAACGCCACTGAAGACGAACCAATATCAACCATCTTCCTCTTTGCTTGAGATTTTGCACCTTGAGAGACTTATTGTTCACTCTTTTACGTCTACTTATACCAAGGTCATCTAGCACACCTTGGAGCTTCGTACCTTCTCAAGCTACGACGAGATATTCTTCTTTAACAACAGTGCACCGAGGGTCTGCAGCCAAACATTTATATTAAAAATAGAACACAAAAAGTATTATGTTCCAAATTGATAACATCTACTTACGTTCCTTAAATGATGTATGAGATAGATCCAAGACATCCTCTTCAGCTCACTGCATACACCCCGCCTCTCACCCAAATCAGGTTGTCATTCTACACTTTCCCAGTGAAATCTAGGTCGAAAAATTGCGGTCGGGAATAAATCGAAGAAAAATAAGCACCCCTAGTGGCGCTAAAATATTTAATGTTGTGATACTTCAACACATCCACCAAAGTAAATCTTTTGTCATTTCCCTTCCCAACCCACTTCGAATTCAATGTCTCACACACACTGATTACCTCATATACATTCCCATTCAATTGGGCATGCTTTGATCCCATTCATTATACCTTTGGCAAAGTTGCTCAAAGGCACTATTAACCCATAATCGAATTGAGAAAGGTAGCACAAAAATCCATCCTCTAGGGATTCCCCTAGCATTCTTCTCCTCCTATAAATCAGGCAAGGAATAGAACGAACTTTTACACTCTTTATCAAAATACTCCCTATAACCCCCCCCCCCCCCCCCCCCCACACACACACACACACCCAAACAGTAGTACGCCTCCCCCACACTCCTATTAGACTACCCTTGCACTTGCAGAATTCCCTCAAGGGATCAGACCCCTTGGGATAACTATGAAGGATGCCAGGAAAATCAACCTGATTGTCATCATCACTCCCACCATCTACACTTAATTCATCCCCATCATCAACACACTACTACAGTATCAGTGGTCATAGTACTTATGCGATCGACCTCATACTCAGTAGAGGTTGTATCCTCATTATCAACATTTTTATCAGCTATGGATCGACCAGAAGTGGTAGGCTCCATCTCAAATGAAGAACTCGAAGTAGAGGGTAACCTACCTAATAATACTTTAGCACCCATCTACACCTACATAGAGGCTCAGGTATTTTATCAATTTCATATGCATTTCCTCGATTATATTCGTTTAGCATGTTAATAGTGAAGACATTGCTTATGTATTATACTAATATAATAGATTAACAATCCTTCTTCCCAAAATTTAAGTACATGACAAAACTTTCCAAATGAGGAATACATTTTTCAAAACTAAAAACAAAACAACACGAGAGAAAACAGTCAAGAAACCCACAAAAGTTGAATACACAAGAATGAAAAAACATCAAGCATAGATTAATTGACCTTCAATGACTGAATACGAGTCAGGCACAACACTCTTCTTCTTCTTCACAAGTTGTTATGGTAACAAATTCCCCTTTTCCTCTACAAAGTAAACAACTTCTTCTTCTCTGTTAGAATGATGAATTGTCTCTCAGTTTCTCTCTCTAAAAATTTTGCACTAAGAGTTTTTCTCTGTATCTCTCTCTCTAGATTTTTGTCTCTGAATTCTAGAACTGTTTTAAAGAAAACGAAGAGGAGGTATTTATAATACATTTTTCTAACTGCTGACAGTTTTTGAGGATTGTGCAAGCCGTGTCTTTTCCACTTTTTCTGTTAGACAACTCATACCTTTTGAAAAACCCTTTCATGATTACCGCCATTATAATACTTATAATTAAACACATCTCTCTATATCCTACTCATCCTCCTCTCAGACTTCCCAACATCCATGACAATAAAGGCCATTGCACAAAATTCGAGCTTCTATTTGAAACTTTTTTTCCAGATCGCTACGTATATACTCCTGACCATCCAATAATTCTCACAAAACGATAACACCTATTTATAAGTAAACGGATGAGAATACCAATGCAAACAAATATTCAAAACTTAAAAACTTCACTAGAATACACGTCAATTAAGGAGAAAATTACGATAAGTCAAACTGAAAATATTATTTCTTTATTCCCCCAATTTCATATTAATTCGACCTACAAAAATTAAACTCCTATAAGTAATTACATTTAAAACAACCGAGGTGCCCTACAACACCACACATGATCACTTCACCACCAGCAATCATCTCGTCCTCATCAACTATCTTGTCAAGAATAATCTCTCTTACGGCAATCTTTCGAGCTTCAGGTTCGACAATCATATCACAAAACACATCACACAAAAAGTGTTAATCCACCTTAATTTCTCCCTCCTTTGAATTTAAACCTTCCACCTGCAAAACATAAATCAACAACTCGACATCATAACCGAGCTGCCTAAAGAGTCGTTCACGTACTTCTGCTACCTTTATTGTCAAATGCCCCTCAACTGCATGACGAGCCCTTTTAGAGCAAGTCCTCAGCATAATTCCTGAACATAATTTCTCGTATCAACTCCCTATATTTATAGATGCAGAGTAAGATATTGCTAAATTACAAATATTAAGGAATAGGAATACTCAATGATAATAATAAACAGTTGTCACATTTATCCACAACCAGAGGTGAACCTATCATTTTTATAGTAGGGGGACTGTATTAAAGAAAATGATCTGGGGTATATTGGGGGTTCGGGGGCGGAGCCCCCGAAAAAAAAAAAGGGTGTTCAAGGGTATTACATCTTTACAACTATAAATAGATCATAATCATACCAGTAATTACAGAAAGCACTCCTTTCTAGTGATGTTGATGAATGTTGATACTTGATAGTTTATACAGTGAGGTTGAAGGAAACAACGAATTAATCAAATGAACCTTATGATAGTTGATAGAAACAGAGAGAAAGAGAGATGCTTGGAGATAACGCAAAGATAAATACTTTGAGAGATGCTTGGAGTTGGAGACAGAGAGTCAGATATGGATGCTCTTAGATTGTTTAGTTAATTGGTTTTCACTTCCCACACTTTCTGGGTCGGGCTCTTAGATTGTTTGGTTCCCACACTTTCTGGGTTAGGCTATGGGCTGCTAGGGCTGGGCTTTAGGTGGATATGTATAGGGTTTTTTTTTTTCAATTGCTATAGATAAAGCCTTTTTTGGCAAAAATCAAGGGGGAGGGGGCAACCTATAAATCCGCCCCTATCCACAACAACAATACAACTAATTCAATATCGTTAACATGAAGCTCGAGATAAAAAAATCCAAGGCTAAACGAGCTAATTAGTCTTCATATTTCGAGACCATTCTTTTATACAAAAACATAACACAAAATATAAGGTATACAGGATTATGAAAATAGTTCGACAATGTAATAACAGTTCGAAAGGATTTTTTTTTTTCTTTAAAAAAAAAAAAACAAATAGAAATGGATAAACTAATCATAGACATGGCACCCACGGGACTTCTTTGGAAGAACGCCAGCAGCTTCGTCCTCCTCCATAATAGCATGTTCTGCAATACGACACAGACCGTCCCTGCGCTGTTGTGCATCCTTGATGATATAATGGAATCAGACCATGTTGAAGAAGTCGTCATTCGCCTCCTCCACCTCCTCCTCCGTTATACAAAAATACGTTGGGGGACAGGAATGGGAGTTACTTCAGCTAGTGACTGCTGGAGTTTCAGCTCCTCCACCTTCACCGAAATTCTAACTTCACGTGTGTATCCTCTCATTGTCACCATTGTCGTTTGAGCAACAGAATGTCACAGGAATGAAATATACTTGAAGAAGAATGATGGTCAGAAGGCAAAGAACAAACACTTATAGCCATCAGTACATTAAATGTGTACAATCAATTCCAAAACAATCACCATTAAAATAACAGTTTATGGGAACTCCAGCAGTCAACACCAATGACAGCAGTCCAGTCTCAAACGTTTAACAACAATTCCAACAAATGAGAATTACACGTCAGAAAATCTAACATTCAATTCAACAAACAGACCGGTTCAATTTTCAACAACAAGCTCGATTCGAACTTCTCAAGTCAAGCCACCCATACCTTCAGTTGAAAGGGCGATTGTAGGGACCTGTCCCACGAGCTAAAGTAACAGCGAACTACTGCGATACCAGACCCACGCAAAATCTGCATGACATACACCCTATCGACATTAACACATGGACCACGAACTAAGAAAAGATGTGGCTCGAACACTCCAATAAAACAAAACAATGAGTCAAGGACACCAGCACCCCACAAGCTGGCAATTACAGGAAAAACCTCCACTCTTTCCCCCAATCAAGGAGAACGTGTTGACGCACACGAACTGAGGATGAGATCTATAAAAAGTATATTAGAGGGAGAGAGGAGGAGGATGAGGCAGTTTTACTCTCAAGATCTCAACTGTTGTAAACCCCCATTAGACTCCAACAATAAAGCTATTTTACTAAATCTTCGAGCTGAGATCGTGGGTTTTACCTATTAAGAGGTTTCCACGCTAAAACTTGTGTCACTTTATATTATTTGTTTACAAATATTTGTGTCACAGGTATATTTGGTGTAAGAGACCATTCGAGCTATAAATTTAGGTCCTTAATTACAATACCAACTATGGTTTTTTATTTATGGGCTATTTGTGTTCTGTACTCCTTAACTCATTCGAGATGACGAATTACCATTAAAAGGTATGTTTATGTAGAGAATATGTTTACATATATTTCATCAAGTTTTTTTTATGGGACTAAAATGAGAATGTCTGTCATTGTTTGCAGCAGATGACATATGGATTGCTTTATTATAAGTGTCCCGGGGATGGAAAGCTTTCTCCGAAATCAAGATTTTCCAAATTTCCTTGGTGACCAAGAAGTCAAGGATCAAGAGAGCATGTACAATGATAGGAACAAATCATTGGAAGCATCGGCTTTGATACTCAACACCGTGGAGGAGCTCGAAGAATCAGTTATCTCTCCTAATTGGTAAAGTTTACACAGTTGGACCTCTAGATGCTTTTCTAAGCTCTAAACGAAGCTCAACTTCCTTAACAAGTCTAGGAAGTAGTCGATAGGAGTTGCTTAACGTGGCTCGACTCACAACCACCATCAAAATCCAAAATCCGTTGTGTACGTAAGTTTTGGTAGTAGCATAGTCATGATGCGTGAACATCAAATGTTGGTATGGTTTAGTAAATAGCGGGAAACCTTTTTTGTGGGCACTGCACCCCGGATCTATTATCAAAAAAGATGGGCCGGCTTCAGATGACTTGTTGGAGGCAACCAAGGAGAGGGTGCATGGTGTTCACATCAGGAGGCTCTTATCGAGTAATTTCACAGACTTGTTTAAATGGGTCTACTAACATTCAGAAACATAGGAGAGCTTTTCATTATTTAGGGATTGGTTGGGCACTCCAAGTAAATGGGGTGGCCCTACAAAAATAGGTGTATGCCGCTTATTGTGGCGAGCACACGGTATTCTTTAGTAAAAGGCGAAAGAATAGTTCGCTTTGTACTCACCACACGGCTCCATGCCTCTCTTCATCATTTGGGAAGAATTAATATACTGCTTCACATTCAAGAAAACTTATTGTTTCTCCAATGTGGGACTAAAGAGTTCCAAACTTGGCTTCAAGTGCAAGTGTGCAACTCACAAGTTGTGCTATGCCTATGATGGTAGTAGAGTAAACCTTCATTGGAATGAAGTTCCACTACATTGGAGATCATCGGCACCCAACTATAAATGTGACAATGTAAGATCAACCGTTGTCCAACATGAATCCTCCTCAGCTCCTCTACGAACGTTGACGTCGCTGCTACTTTTACAACTTCGATCTTCGCCTCTTTCCATCGAATGTTACTAGTAAAAGCGTCTAGTAATATCACAATGTACATCATTGATACATTAAGCAGTCCGTCGCAAGCCGTTCATATCCAACGGTTAAGATCTAAGAACAGGTATTCAAATGTAGGCTATGTTGCACATAATCACCCCAACTGACCTTTTATCCAAAACTGTCTAAAACCCCATTTTCCCTCCAATCTTTCACTCTCAAAGAGAAAATGCAAACTCTCCAAACCCCTCAAATTCTTATATTTCCTTCAATCAAACCTCACAAAACCCTAATTAAACTCTTTCAAATCCGAAACCCTAGCTCAAATTTCTCACTCCCCCTTCGATTTCTCTCCAAAACGCACCCCTTGAAAGCATTTAGTTCCGACGAATTCCCGGTCGACGATTCTTTCTTGGAGAATTTTGGGCCAAAGGTGAAGGAATCCGAAGACGAAGCTCGAAAGCGAAACTGGGTCGAAAGGGGTTGGGCTCCATGGGAGGAAATCTTTACCCCAGAAGCCGATTTCGCTCGAAAGAGCTTGAACGAAGGCGAGGAGGTTCCGCTTCAATCTCCTGAAGCAATCGAAGCTTTCAAGATGTTGAATCCCAAGTATAGGAAGAAGAAGATGGAGGAGAGTGGGTTAACGGAGGACGAGTATTTAGCGAAGCAGTTTGAAATTAAAGGAGAGATTTTGGAACCATTGAAGACGATTTGGGATGGACCATTGGTGCTTCGGCATTTGCCGCCTCGTGATTGGCCGCCGAGAGGTTGGGAGGTTGATAAGGAGGAGTTGGCTTTTATTAGAGAAGCTCATAAGTTGCAAGCTGTGAGGGTTAATTTGGATGAAGTTGAATCTTCGTCTAGTACGGAAACGAATAATGTGTGTTTGGATAGATATAAGGTGTTTTTGAAGCAGTATAAGGAGTGGGTTGAGGCGAATAAAGATAGATTGGAAGAAGAGTCTTACAAGGTTTGATTTTTTTTTCTTTCTTATCGTCACATTTATGTTTCAGTTGGGTTTTACATGTAGTACTGCATTTGAAGATTAGTTTTGTTTAGGGAAATAAATGTTGTTTTTAATAAGGTACTGAGACTGAGTAATAACATATCAAGTACGAATATTAGGTGAAAAAAACAAAAATATCATGGCTAATCTTAGATCAACAGTAATCAAATTAAGAAAGTGTCACCAACAAACAAGTGGGTGCTAGGAAAGATTTATATAATACCATCTTGGAAGTGAATTTTTCTTTTGGTCTGTATGTGCTTCATCATAGAGGCGTTTGAGAGACCCGATTCGATTAGACGATTTTTAGCTGGATTTATTTTAGTATTTGCATTCTTGTTAAAAAAAACTACCTGATATATGATATTTGTTTCAGCATGACCAAGATTACCATCCTGGGAGGAGGAAACGAGGCAAAGATTACAAAGAGGATATGGTATGATAGGCGTGGTTCTTTTATTTTAATATGTTTGAACATTCATGTTCTTGATTTAAATGTTGAAAAACCGTCTTTGACTATATTTTGCTTTTTATGCAGTATGAGCTTCCATTTTACTATCCAGGGCAGGTTAGTCATTCAAGCTATTTTGCTTTTACTTTATAATTGTAGTGTGTGAAACCATATCAACTATGGTAACTACTCGTGTTGGAATCATACTTATTACAACTAAACATTCATTAATAATTTAAAATGCACCAAAAGAATAGCTCTCTAATTTTTAACACCACACAAGCCTCATCTTTAGCTTTGTGTGGTGGCTGATGAATGATCTCCTGAGAAGGTCTCTGTTGTTGTAAGAAAGATGAGGAGTGAAGAAAAAGTAATGATAAAGATAAGAACATTCATGTGAGTGTGTATTGGATTACATGTTGGTCAGGCTACCCAAGCCATCAGTTCTACTTCTACCCATACAGAAAACAAGAGCCCCGAGCCACCAGTTCTACTTCTACCCGTGCAATTGTAGAATTGCATTAAAAATGAACTTACTCAAGAGACGAATGATCCTAGACCCTCCATCTCACCTTAAGGTCTTTGAATATAGCCCTTGCCACGCATTATTGCGTAATTATCTTGAACAATCATCTATAGAGCCTTCACCTTTCCTTCAAAATGTTGTGCATTTCACTCCTTTGATGTGACCCTTCTCATTGTAAATGGTGTAAGAAATACCTTGCATCACCAAGCCTTAGCACCAGAAAAATCTAAGAATTTCTCACATCTTGGCCAACAATGGGCAATTGATTTCTTTGCCTTACCTCAAAGCAAATAAGAAAGTTCATCCATGTACTCTTCAGCATGTCTCTAGTCTTAGTCTGACCTCACTCCACCCACAACGGTAAAATAAATTCAACGGATAGTTCATTAGCCTCCCGAAATGATAAGTGTTGAAAGCAACCTTTTATGCAAAACTCCTTCAGGAGACAAGCTAAATTCCATATACCAAAGCATCTCAACCCAAATTGGTAGCCTTGGGGTTCTAACTTCTCTAGTTGGCTGCAATATTTTTCACCTTCTAAGTGTATTTTGAGGTGCTCTCTGTAGGTTTAAGGCTTATAGAGTCGGTGTCGGTGATTAAAGGGAAGCTTGGGTGCGCAATTTTTTTAGTTAAAGGGAGCGGGTGACTCTAATCAAGAGTACTTTGTTAAGCTTTTCTATGTACTAGTTATTGCTCTTTCTTAATCCTCAGGGGGATTAACATTTGAAAAGGATAAGAAGGATCTTATTTGGGAGTTTATTAGGAGTATAGTATAAGAAGTTTCATTTGGCTGTTTACATCTCAGTATGCAAGTATAAAAAGAAAATTATTTTTTGTGGGAGTGAATATGTAGGGTCAGTGCTGAAGTCAAAGTTCTTAAGAAAATAATTGCTGGTTCTAGAATGGGCTTGCAAATATTTTCTGGTCAATTCAAGTTGTGGCCTGGGATGTTGAAGGGTAATTCTTACTTGAAACGTATTATAGGAGTTCAATGGTCGTGGAGAAGTTCTGGGAGGGTGTTTGCTGCCGAGATAGACCTGTCAACGCTTTTGTGAAGATTATTGTGTCGTGACAGACGTCTAGAAAGAAAATACACTTAGAGTTGTTGACTTCATCGCAAGACTGGTATGTCAAAGATCATATGTAGTAGAAGAGGAAGAGTTTACTCGTGGGAATTGTGTACAATCTTTCTCTCACTCTTCATCTTTTTCTTTTGGGGTTGGGACAAAAGATGATGAATCTTAGTTAGTCGAGGCTTCCGTATACCAAATCACTGTACTCTGTAAAAATGCATAGAGCTCCCTACTGATCGATCTTGTTTTGTTTGGATTTTGTCATGGGTTGTTTTGCGAAAACTTTCCAATTTCTTGCATTAATTACAAGTATTCTTGGTTGCCTCAGGAGATGTTGGCTATCTTTTTTTCTTCTTCTCGAGGATCCTTTTCCTTTTTTCAATATAACCCTCCTATATCCCATTAATAAAACTTATAATATTTTTTAAAGCTATTATTCTCACATTTACTTATTATGAAGACTTGTAAACATATATTTACAAATTTGTCACATTATGCATTATGTTTGTAATTTACTTTTTATACCTTAGTATCTAAAGTTGCAAGTGTGGTAAATCTCTAAACAGATTTGTGCGGGAAAAGTGGTTACTCTACACCTTTATCAAGGAGCATTCGTTGATATTGGAGGCGTCTATGATGGGTAAACTTTAGCATTTGCAGATGATGTGTTACTCGATGTTTAACATTACCTGGTATTTCTAATATATTGAGAAACTAGTTGACTGTATGATGTTTGCCTAATTACCCTCTCAATCTTTTCCAAACTCATTTTGGTATTATTATGATATATCGTGGTTTATTGTCAAAACAGTTGTTAATCGGTATATTCTCAAAAGCGTAGGAATACCATTTTATTTTGACATAAACCACTTTGTTCTGACTTCTGGTATTGGTATTATTATGATATATCGTGGTTTATTGTCAAAACAGTTGTTAATCGGTATATTCTCAAAAGCGTAGGAATACCATTTTATTTTGACATAAACCACTTTGTTCTGACTTCTGGTATATATATATGTACCACGATATGTTAAAACCATGCTCTGATGTACTCAGGTTGCTCCTGTTCAATGCAATTTTTTAGTTTTGAGTTGCAAACTGAGTAAATGGATAAAAAGAACACTTTTTTTTTCTTTGTTGCATGCTTAACTTTATTTTACCATTTTTAAATTCGAAATTTGTTTCTATGCTTTCTAGATGGGTTCCTATCAAAGGCAATGATTGGTTCTGGATCCGCCAACACATAAAAGTTGGAATGGATGTCATTGTTGAAATTCTAGTAAGTGATGCAACACGTATTTTTCTTCTGATGCCTTTTTCCATTTTCTATTATCCTCATATTCATATATTCTACTCTGTGTTGAGATCCATGGTTTCTATTATGTCATATTCATTAATATCTTAGTCTATTTGGGCCTATGTAACCCACATCCTTTAAGGGGATTACAAGAGGATTTTGGAGAGAAAAAAAACTAGAGATTCTACTTGTATCATGTGAATTATACTTAAAAATATGGTTAACTTCGCTTCATGATGAGTGAACTCCTATATACCTAGCATCCACGAAGAAGAAGCTTACTAAATCTAAAGTAGACTCCTTAAATCCACAAAAGAAAGCTAAGATAAATTGGGAGGAAATCCATTAATACTAAGTTTTGTACCTAAGTTAATAAATAAACTATTTTTATAGGAAAATAAATCATAATTCCAAAAGGATTCTAGTTCTTTCCTAATAATTACATTTAAATTATAGAAGAGCTATTTGGATAAAGTTTCAAACTATCTCAAAATTATTCACAGCAAAATTGAAAGAAAGGAAGGATTAAATTAAGAATATGCAAGCAGTTTGCGACATCGGAAAGTAAGATAATAATTAAAGTTGATTTATTGTTTATAGTGTATTTTTCACCTTCAGTTTTTATTAAATACTATGTTTCCAAGAACGGTCATTGAGTTTGGGTTTACTTGCAAAGGTCACGGACTTACATTTAAGTGATATTCTGTTTTTTCAGGCCAAACGGAATCCATACCGGTTTCGATTTCCTATTGAAATGCGTTTTGTCAGCCCTAATATTGATCACCTTATGTACGTAATTTACTTATAGCACTTAATCGATTAACCCTAAAGTTCTGTGTCTATTGTTTTTATCCCTGCTCCAAAGTATCATCAACTGTTTGATGCTTTTGGTTTGTGTTGTTTCTGATCTTCCAAATTGTCGGTATTTCAGTTATTTGCTTACTTTTTGATTTATGCATTGTCTCTATTTCACAGCTTCAACAGGTTTGAGTTTCCTCCTATTTTTCATCATGATGAAGATACTAATCCCGATGAATTACGAGTATGTTTGTATCTTTCAATTTTACATTCTCTATGCTCTTTGTTAATAATTGTTTTTGTCACACTGGATTATCAATAATTTTGGTCATTCTGTGTTTTCCTTTGCAGCGGGATTGTGGAAGACCTCCAATTCCCAAGAAAACAACGGGAATAAAAGTAGAAGAGGAGCCGTTATTGTCAAATCACCCTTATGTTGATAAGGTAAGGTTTTTCTTATGTAAAAGAAAACTTCATGTAAAAAAAGTAGTGTCAACTAACAGATCTTAGAAGATAAAGAGAAAGGAGAGAAAACTGAAAAACACAAAAGACTACATTGGATTGAATTGGATAGGTTACAATCTAAGCAACTTGACTACTTATAGGCTACAATAGAAAAGGAAAAGACTACACTACCCTTAGCATTATACTAATACTACATTTATCTCTAATACCCCCCGTCAAACTCTAGATGATAACAACAAGTAACATCGAGAGTTTGCAAGTAGAAAACAGAAACACTAAACCATATCCAAAGTTCAATTCCAAAGTAATGCCAGAACTTGGATGCGAAGCATATATTATCCACTAATGCCCACCAAAACAAAACCAAAGCCCGAAAATTCTCGGATATTATCAACAGGGAGATGCAGCAGAACTACACAGAAGCCAAAAATCAGATGCCATAACAATCGCCAAACCAAATGCTACCAAACCAAATTGGAACAACTCAGAGTGAAACAACCACCAAATCCTAATCAGATGCCAACTAACTACCAAATGCTAATCAGATGTGAACTATCCGCCAAATGCTAATCAGATACGATCTAACTTCCAAATACTAATAAGATGCAAACTAACCCCTAGATGTTAATCAGATGCAAACTATCCGCCATAAGCTAAATAGATGCGTATTAGCGCCAGATCCTAAACATATGATTACTAACGCCAGATCCTAAACATATGAGTACTAACGCCAGATCCTAAACAGATGCAAACTAATGCCAGATAATAACTTAACGCGAACTCTAACCGCCAACTACTAACCAAATGCGAACTAAACACCACCAAATATTAACCAGAAGCGTACTAATCGTCGATCGCGCCAGTAATTTCTTCAATTTCTAACTTGAAATATCCATATCACAAGTAAGCCAACTCGATTCGTGACCTTCGCCAATTTTATCAACCACTATCAAAACTCTGAGACCCTAATCACAAGCTTGACATCAGTTTCAAATCACAATCAATGAACTCAAGATTTCAAACACAAACCATAACATTGTAGATTAGTTCCAATCAATTAGAATCAAACAACCAAACCAGATTTCTACTTAAACATCAACACAAACACCAATTTAGGTCTAAAATAAGATAATAGTCACTACCCAATACAAGAACTCAAAGATAACTTGCAATCACAGGATGAAGACATCATACCCAATTGATTTTGAAAAAAATAAAAAAAATGAAACTAACCGAGGGTATCTAGAGAAGTCGTACCAAATGTGCTTCCAAATCACAAAAGCCAATATATCACATTAGGGTTGCTCAAAATCATTCCAGATTTCATACAAAATCACCACCTCAATCTTCAAAGCAAATATAAGCAAGCCCTTGGATTCAAAGCGAAAATCTAATTAACTACATCAACGGTTGATTTAAAGTCGAAATTGCAGGAACCCAAAGCAAAATCATGACCCAAATCAGTTGCAAACTTCAATAATCAGATCCAAATGAGAGTATTATCTTGAATGCAGAGAGAAATTAAACTCAAATAAAAATTGCACCCAAATAAAAGAAAAACAATGAAACCCCTACATTGATTTCAAGCTTTGGTTTCAAACATGGAAGCCATATAGATACAGATGCGAATATAGAGAGAGAATCAACCTAGCTTTGCTACCATAATAGATCTTAGAAGATAAAGAGAAAGGAGAGAAAATTGAAGAACACAAAAGAATACATTTGATTGAATTGGGTAGGTTGCAATCTAAGTAACTTGACTACTTATAGGCTACAATAGAAAAAGAAAATACTATACTACCCTTAGCATTATACTAATACTAAATCTATCTCTAACACATAAAACAGTCTAGGTCACATTTGACCCACCATTCCCTCCAAGACTGGATTAGAACTGACTATCATTACACTCCTTTGTCCAAATGATTTTACTCCGATTGGTGATAAGTCGCATCAAAATCATGGCCAAAAAGGTCGATTCAAACTCTGTCAATCTGATGGAAACTACACTGTTTGTAGAGAATAACTCAAACCATTTAGTTACTGATTTGTTGATGCCTTATCTAGATAAATTCTAACATAGCACAAAATAAGTGCTTCTTTCTCTCGATTTTGAAAATCGAATGAATAACAGTGGAATTCAAACAATTGACCTTCCAACTGACGAAATGTAAAACCAATGTAATGTATTTTTTTATGAAGATGTTTCTTCTTTGATAATTAGACCAATCAGTTGACTCCGACAGTTAAACTTCCAGACTGACCCAACCCTTCCCCCTTACAATGTATTCGTGTTTACAATCTTCACGTTTAACTGGATGTTTAGATTTTTTTTTTTTTAACCTAATGAATATCTATTGTCTAAGCGATTTGTTCGGTACATGAGATGATACACCATTTGACAGCCTTGGTTTTTTCTACTGTGCAGCTGTGGCAGTTTCACGTTGCAGAGCAAATGGTTTTAGATGATGAAGATGCTAATCCTGATAAATATAAAGACAAAAACGTTGCAGAGTTAACCGAGGATACAGAATTTGATGAACGAAATAGTGTTGAGTACAGTAAAGCTTACTATAAGAAGACTTTATTGCCTCAGATGATTCTGGTGAATTTAACCTTCCTTTAACTTTTAATTGAGTTTTTTTTTTTGTCATTAAATCTTCTTGTTTTGGATGTGTCTTTATTGTTTCATGATTTCGTTTTGGCAGAAAACAAACATAAAAGAACTTGATTTGGTTGCAGCTCGTGCTGAGCGTGAGGTGAACTTCTTTGTAGCCTTATTATATACTTCCTTGATTGCATCATATAGTAACAGTTACTATCACCTTTTTTTTTCGTGGCAAGGACATATACATGTCTATGACCTGCACAGTGTCAGACACCCTCACAAACATACACACGATGGACAAACTGTATATTAAATGTGTAGTGTGTCTGATATATTATATACTTCCTTGATTACATCATACGGTAACAGATACTATCAGTTTTTTTTCTCGTGGCAAGGACATATACATGTCTATGACCTGCACAGTGTCGGACACCCACACCCTCACAAACACACACACGATGGAAAAACTGTATATTAAGTGTGTAGTGTGTCTGATAGTTGGGAACAATCCGACTATCACAGCTCTTGCAACCTTAGAAATTTTCCATTTGATTTTTTGATTAGATGAGAAGTATGTGAAGAGAGAATTCAATAGAACTATGTATCACTCTCATAACTTCGGAGGTTGAGGAGCAATATGATGGAACTGCTTAAATTTCCAGAATCATGTATCTAATCTCTGTCTTCCCATCTAATTGAAAAAAATTCTCTTACCATAACCCACCTCCAATAGCATTAGGAATGAGGTCTCATGGGATAATACCCTTAGACCGGCATCTCTACAAAGAAGTATATAATAAAGCATGTCTTGGAGATGTTAGTAACAGTTAGTTTACCTTAGCGGATACATGATTGGCTATTTTGGGATATATTGCAAAGGGTATTATTATATAGTAACACCCGGATACCTGGATACATGATTGGCTATTTTGGTTCGATTGCATCATATAGTAACAGTTAGTTCATATATGTTGCATCATGACGCCGGCATGTCTCGAAGATTAATAACCATGTAATCGAACCAAAATAGCGGAGATGTTTGTTCATATGTTGGGATATATTGCAATATCTTAAACCATAGTCTTGGCTATATTCCTTGAGTAAATTACTGTGATAGAGATTATTTAAATATACTATTTCATAGTTATTTTCTTAAAGTGAGCACGGCAATTATTTTGTACAGCTCAACAACAAATTGAAAAGGGAAGCGAAAGAGAGAGGTGAAGAATACAAAGTAACCAAGTTGAGAAGAAATATTGAGATGGATGAGTACGACTTAATCCATTGGCAGCGATCATTCGAAGAAAGAGAAGCTCTGCTCAGAGACATAAGCTGGTATTTTCAGTTTCATTTTTTGATTTTAGCAGACGTTCTCTATTCATTTCTTCACTTGATCACACTTGGACTTGGTCCAATAAACAGAAAAAAGTCAATAACAGTAAAAAATTTGAAGGAAGCTGTAAATTTTCATTATATGTTTTTTCCTTTCTTTGGTCATAATAGTGGAAATATATATCGGCCAAAATAAAGAAACTTGGATTTCAAAATGCCTCTTGCAAGACTTTATCCTCCTAACTTCCATTTGAAATAACTTACAGTGATTTCAACGACAGAGCCCATAGAAGGTAAAATATTAAAAATAATAAAATAGGAGTTTAGTTCATCTATGGTTGAAAATAACAAACATCTTTGCACATTAACAATAATTACTACTACCTCTTAGAGTAAAGTTACTAAGATTATGAAGAAAATAAGCAGAGGATAACTTTACTTTTGATGCATCATGGAAGAATATTTTGAGTTAGTAACTTTTGATTTGATTTTTCTGGAGCTAGATGGTAAATGATTTTTATAGCAGATCAAAGCTTTTGTTAGCTTTGATTGCTTACTGATGAATTTTAGTGCCGAAAGTCACTTTTTATTGTATCATACATGGATGGAGATTACTGCTAAACTAACTTCAAAAAGTATAACAAAGATAGTTAAACAACTGCAAAAGGCGAGAGTATATTTATAAGATAACAAACCAAAAAGAGGAGTACAAGCTCTCTTCTTGTTCCACTAGAAATAGATTATTACTCCCAAAAAGATATACGTGCTTAGTTTTCCGGGCTTATACTTTTATTGGACTCTCCAGTGGATCTTGTAGCCTTGACAAGTAGGGATCTTTTAAAAAAATTGCTTACTAGTGCTGAATTTGAAGATGTGAATTTCACTCTCTGAAACTGTACATGTATTTTCTTGCAGTCGTCAGGCTCTAGGTCTTCCACTGGAAGAACCAGGTAAATACAAGGAAAGTAGTTATTTTGGGAAGGATAAGTATGACCCCTCAAACGCTCTATACCGTTATGACTACTGGGGAGAACCGAAAAACTCAGAAAAGAGCAAGCAAGACCGGATGACTGATGCTCATAATAAATCTATTGTGGGCAAAGGTAATGTTTGGTATGAGATGTCTTACGAAGATGCTATCAAGGAGCAGACCAAAAGGGAGACTCGCTCTAAAGGAACAAAAATGCAGAAATTGGACGAAGTTGACAAAGAGGAGGAAGAAGAAGAGAATGATGATTCAGAGATATACGATGGTGATGATAACGACAGTGACGATGATTATGACGACGACACCTTTGATTATAGCATTTTAGGTAATCCTATTGTGAATTTGTCAGTCCAACCTGTAGTTAATGGAACTGAATCTTCTAGTTTGTCAGATGAAGGCATATTTGAAAATTAGCTTATGGAGAGTTCATTTATTATTGCGAGTAAGTTTGTCACTCCAGGCATGTACACATTTTTCTACGAAAGCAGCAAGTGTTAGTCCGAGCTGTTAAAAATTTTCCAGCCTCGAGCTAGAAAAAAGAAGAAAAAAATGTGCTCAGCACAACTCGAATTCAGATAGATGCCCATAGTTGACGTGACAGCAATGTAAACCGCAATAAAGTTTATATCTCGAGCCCAGAAGCTTTTCTGCATTTATCCATTTGCTATAGAGGATATGGGGAAAAATAAAGCATGTTTTTAAAAACTGCAGATTTGAGGGAAACAATTACTATCAGATAAATAAGACACTTGAATAAAAGCTTAGAAAATACCAATTCATTTCTATTCTCGCTAAAAAAAGCCTATCAAAATCTGGCATTGAAGCCCATTATATTTCAAATTCACTAGACTACTACAACAGTTTGAAGTATTGCTTGACCCTTGATGAGATATGAAGCCATATCTGTGCATGTCAAGCTTTCCCTTACATCACCATTCCTCCATCGATGGTGAATACCTGCATATTTCAAGCATTTAAAAGATCTGCCTCTGATGATAAGCTTTTTATAAGCAAAATAAATTCCAGTGTATCCTACATCACTATTAGGTGGGAATGGCTTTAAGTTGCAACATACCTGTCCTGTAATGTAACTTGCAGCAGGGTTAATGGCTAAAAATTCTACTAGTCCAGCGACTTCTTCTGGTTGCCCATACCTCCCTGGAAAGAAGTGACAAAAAAAATAAAATAATAATGATATTCATAGAAAATTTCTCCAAATACAATTCTATCTCAAAGCAATCACCATTCTGATTAAGGATGTCTAGAAGCAAAAAACTTTGCCTCTCTGGGTCACAATATATAGGCAATTATATATAGGAAAACTAGCAAGAAAATACTGAAATTAAGTAAAATATAAGACTGGTTTTCAATTGGAACTGAGCTGCAACATGTTATGTATCACACTATCTCATAGATATTACTCAACATATTGATATGTAACAATATGTCCGATATCCTGCAAATAATGTACTAATTCATTACATAAAATACAAAATAAATTACGGCCTATTGGATGTGTTCTATGGATTCTTTTAGGTCATGTAACATATGAACTCCAATATAACGGATAATCCAGGGCAGGCAATGCTAAAGTTGACACACAATTGTCAAGTAATTGATTACTTCATAAGAAGCTTGATAAATAGGCCAAAAAAAGGTAACGACGGGAAAAACATTAATCAAACAATTACCTAAGGGAATGGTTTCCAATATTTTCTTCTCGATGTCTCCTGAAAGCTTAGCAGTCATATCAGAAGCAATGAACCCTGGGGCAACAGCGTTCACCTGTAGATCAAATGCTCATAAATACAAAGCTGATTTTCAAATCCACTAATGTAAATGCACATCTGAGACGAGCCTATGCTTCATAAGAATACTAACATTGATATTCCTGGATGAGTATTCCTTCGCAACACTCTTGGTAAAGCCAATGACTCCTGCTTTTGCAGCACCGTAATTGGCTTGTCCAGCATTGCCAACTAAACCAACAACAGATGCTATGTTGATTATTCTTCCCTGCATAACCAGTAGGCAGTAGTTACGTAACTACAAAGAGGGGGGGGGGGGGGGGGGGGGGGGGGGGGGATCAAATGTGGATTAGAACAAGGAATGCTAAAGCCATCTTTACTTGTGAGCAAAATCAAACTACAATAATTGATTTATCGAAACCAATCCAAAAGATCGCTGGTGGTCCCAAATTTGAGCATCTATATCCAAATTAAGTTCAATAAACAAATTTGCTCTTGCAACTCCACAACCTGGTTCATTTCTAATGCGTGGACTGCCAAACTCTGGCAAGCATTTAATACAGACAAATTAGGCCTCCGGCTAATCCATCATAAATCTGTTGCAGCATATAGAGTCACGTGCAAGAAAACTTTGGCAAAACCCAATAGAGGTTTTACTGGTGATGCCCAGATGACGAGATCCTGTAGTTTTCAATTTTAGTCTCCCTTAAAAAAACCAAATGAGGCTTGAATCTATCTTTCAAATAGAGGTTTTACTGGTGCTGTTCAGATGACGAGATCCCGTAGTTTTCAATTTTAGTCTCCCTTAAAAAAACCATATGAGGCTTGAATCTATCTTTCACAGTTTTACCACGTCAGCAGAAATGATACAAACTGTTCCATTGGCAGCTCTACCAGTAGATACCTACCGTCGTTGGGTTTTCTCAAATTGATTTATGAATCTTCTTGTTTTTTTTTTCAAACTCAGAGTAGTAGAATGTAAACTCTTTTCTTAATGTTAGGAGACCAAAGTTGATAATGTAAATTCAGAAGTACCTTTTTCTTCTTCATCATGATCTTGGCTGCTGCCTGTAGAGGGTAGTCAAAACTCAGTTGATGATAGTCAAGTCCTAATTTACTTTTTTCTAAAAAAAAAAAAAAATTCCTGCCACATGCAACTAAAATAGGATTTCTGAGAATGCATACCTGTGTACAGAGGAATACACCTGTCAGATTCAAATCAATAACGTCCTGCCATTGAGATTTCTTCATTCTCATCAACAAACCATCCCGAGTGATTCCTGAAAAATAGTGAGTGTTGGGATAAATGGAAGGATAAAGGAACATGTACAATTAGGATAATAAAATAGGAAGGAAAAGTCATAAATACCTGCATTATTGATCAATACATCAACGGTTCCCCACGCATCAATTGCCTGTAAACATGAAAATGCCATACCACCAGGTTACAGTTAACAGCTAATGAACATCTAAAATGCCGTATTTTCAAAAGCATCAATACAGTTAGCATCTTACTCACAGTTTTAATCATAGATTCAACGTCTTCCTGTTTTGAAACATCTCCCCCGAATGTAAGAGCCTGACCGCCAAACTCTTCAATCTGCAAGAAGTTAAAGTTAATAGGATATCTTGAAGACTAAATAAATTTATGAGAGTTAGAAAAGTAAGTGAAGTTGGATGGCATGGCCCTCTGTATTCTACTAGATAAATAACAGCTAGAAGTATAGTTTAGTATATGTATATTCAAGTAAAAGAAAACAAAAATTCACGGAATTTTTTTAACACATGTAGATGCAGTGTATTATTATGTAGAATAGAAAATAAACAGCTAATAGGTCACCTCTTTGGTAACTTGTTGAGCCTCGTTTGAAGACCTTGCATAATTCACAAGAACCTGAAATTGTACCAAACTGAATCAAACTGATAATATGTAACAAAAATTCACTGAAATTACCTTACAACCAGCTTTCCCAAGTGCCAATGCAATCGCTTTGCCGATACCTCTTGACGCTCCTGTCACAATAACAACCGGAGACTCCACCTTCTTCGACACTTGAACACTCGCTTGTTCAACTGCTACCGCTTCAGATCTCACACCACCACCACCTGATAAGCTCCTTGATCGGCATTGCAAGCTAAGAGAAGGTCGGACGCCTGAAACCGGAGAGAATTGGCGGAGATGAGAGATCGTAGTGCGGCGAATTCCGGCGGAATTGAGAGTGATAGTGGCGGATCCAGTGGCCATTAGAGCTGTGGTGGTGAAGTTACGAATAGCAATGAGTGTTTTACAAGTAATGGAGATCGCCAGCAAAATTAGTTTTGAGGTTTTTAAACAAGTTGGTGGAAACTTTGGAAGCTCAGAAACTGTGACGATGAAACTTATGCGAGAGAGAGATGGGTTCTAATTAAATGTTGGTCAGTGCTTAATTGTGGCAAACTCGTAATATTGCAATGCTAATGGGCTCTTGTGTTGATTCTAAGGTAGGTTTGTTGGTCACCAAAATATAGACCTCGCATTCGCAAGGCAACTGAAGACATGTGAAGATTTGTTTTTTTCACAAAAACACTTATTCTCATCTTTTATACATAAAAACATTCACAACTGTATATAAATAATTTTTCAGCGGGAGGAAAACAGGTTTGTAATTAAAACAATGGACCAAGAAAATTAAGAAACATTGATTCAGATTGCTCAGTTTCTTTGTTCTATAAACCCTGCTGATAAATATTTTTTACATAACATTCAAGAAGAAATTCCCAAAACTGCCACCAACCTTTCTTTCAATGAAGCAATATGTGTCAAGGAGAGGAAACAACTGCAACGGAAATCCAAGACTAGTATAATGAATTGTTAAGGCATTTTCAAGTATCAAAACCAGGTGTTTCTACTTTACGTCCTGGCTTTTTACAGTTTAGCAGTCCATCTCCATCCTCTCGTCACGTCAACAGCAAAATCTTTAATCACAGTCTAACATCTCAGAGTTCACTTGCTTATGGATTTACAGGAAGCCGATATATTGGACAAATAAATACTCTACTTCGGAACACTCACGCCACTTATCTTCCCTTTCCCTTTTGGGGTGCTTGAAGGAACATCCTCAACCAAAAAATACAACTTTCAAAGACAACTTACCCCATGCCACTCCATGACAGAGCTTTACAATAATTTAAACATCTGAACATAATCACAAATGCTTCCCCTGGTTTACCAGAAAACCCTGCCAGACGGACGGTTCATCAAAATCTACTTTCAGCTTGATAAGTTAACTCGACAAATATATAAAGAGCAAGGAGCGTATAATTTAATCAATTTCTCCTTCCTCTACATCATCTTCTGGCACTTGAATTCCATTTGGCTCAGCTTCATCTTCCTCGTCATCATCCATTTTCATGTATAAACCAAGTTGCTCCAAGGGATTAGAACTTCTACTGAGCTTGAAACCACCCATACAATCTTCCAAGTGAACAGGGCTTGTTTCGTCTACAGAGCTAGGCAAATGCTCAACTGGGGCTGCCCCAAGCATCTCCAGGTCACCCAGGAACTGACAGTTCTCATTGATTTCAACCGTTTTTTCCATCTGCAAGCATTTAGAAGATAAAATGGTAAAATTGAGGGATAAGAAAGAAGAGTCCACAAATAGTTTCATCAACACAACAAATTTTTCTGTTACCTTCTGCAATGCCAGCCTTGAAGCCTCTCTCTCAAGTTCCCTCTTTCGTTTTGCTTCAGCAGCAGCTAGAGCGGCGGCTTCTGCTGCAGCCCGCTTTCGAGCTTCTTCAGCAGCTTTTGCTTCTGCTTGTAGCCTAGCCTTCTCTGTAGATAAAGTATGAAAAACATATGAGTTTTGATGATTTCACATTAGTCCTTCCAACTTCAAATGCAAATAATAATAAAATCTTAGAATAAATGAGGCGATGAAGAGCAACCCAATTTAGAGCAGGAGAGAGTCTATAGAGTGGAAAAGAGGGAGACCAGAGGAAGATGATAGAGTATAGGAGGAGAGCGGATATAGAGGAATCAAGGAGAAGGAGAAGGAGAAGGAGAAACTCCATGTATTACTCAGATAATAATAACAAATGGAACAAAAATAATAAGAGAAAATTTTCAAAAAATTATACTTAAAAAGAAACTTATTACGAAACGACGTTAATATTCCAGAAGTCCTATTTTGCTACTTTTGCATTATTTCAGACCACTACCAGATGTATTAAGACCAGATTAGTGACAAAATGAAAGCAGAGACCTAACAAAACAGATGTTAAGTTGAACATTAACAGCCCAAATGTGAAATGACACTATTGGTAAGAACTAAGTAACAGTTATTTGGGATCTTCGAAAATATATTATCATTCGGTTATTATGTTGATATACAGACCTTCCCTTTGCAGCCTTTCAAGTTCCTCCTTTTCGCGCCGCAATTTATCAGGATCCCCCTTCTCACCCTACTCAGTAGATCATATCAAGAGTCAGAAATTAGACAGGTAGATAGATACTCAGCAATTAACAGTCACTAACAGAAGTTTATATCATGAACCTGGATAATTGTCTTTTCTCGAGCCTTAAGAATAGTGTCTGCAAAACGATTCCTTAACAATGCTGCTCGATATAGCTTCTCCGGGGAGACCTGCCTCTCAAATGGAGCACTCTCTCCTAAAAATGTCATAGTAGAGAGACGGTGAGATGGTTCAATCTCGAAGTTTTACTTCAGCCAGAAGACAGATGCCACCTCAGGAAGATTTGTGCTTACCCTCTTGACGACTCTCTGCCTCAACAGAAACTGGCCTGGCCTGAGAAGTCTGTTCAAGTTGATCCAGTCCACTAACAGACTCTGCATGTAAATCAGACAAAAAAGAAAGAAAAAAAATTAAAAGGAAAACTTTTTAACATTTCATATTTTTTTTCATAGTACTCTATGGAGATGAACACCTTCGGAACTCCAAAATAAAAGATTTGCTGAAGAGAGCCTGTGTCAACATTCAATTTATATAATACTGAGATAACAACAGAATAGGCCTAAGAAACTCACGATTTCCATCATGTGGATCAACAAGATTAATTCTCCTTTCAATCAACGCATCTCCAGAATTTAGCCTTTCCTGCAAAGAAAAAGAGAGGGAAGGTGTCAACACAGCCCTATATATACAAAAGAAAATTTCATACACAAATGAATCTCCTATATTTCGGAATCATTATGCTATACACCCCTGCATTTACAGTAATAATAGCTGCCCTTTCTTCCGTCACTACTGAAAAGAAGACGTGAAAGGTGAGATATGTTCTGAGATACTCACTACCTGCAAGGCGAATTGGAAATAGATTGAAGTAGGAGGGTATCCCATGGCCATGTTAAACTCGTGACAAGAGAAGAGGTCTCTTATTACTGGTCATGAAGGGAATATTGCAAAACGACCTTACGAAACAAGAAAAAGTTGGTAATACTAATATTCACCAAACACTTCTAGCAGAACAAACACATACCCTAGTTTTAGATAGTGGTAATGACGCTTTAACGCCGTCTGATTCACTGCCAGAAGAACTACAAGAGTCTGAATCTGCAGTAATTTAAAGAGTCAAAATATTAAACCAAGAACCACAAGCAAGGCGGAAATAAAAAGCACTGCTCTTACTCAATCTACCAAGATAATATATTATAGACTAGTCAAACATAATCAGAATATGGCTAACATGACGGATCAAAATATTACAAAATCATTTACCTCAACTGAAATGATACAATGTCGATCCTAATACTACTAATGCATGAGATGTTATGTTACTATTTGTTTACTCCTAGGTATAGACTGTCATTATACCTTATGAAAGCACTGGCATGTCAAATACGTCATGCCCGCAGGAATGTCTTCTTGTTACATTCCATATAATTATATTCATACTTTTTGCTTGTTAAGTGTTATAATAGTATAGTAAAATCAAATCTGCAAAATTATACTAGTAGAAAACAACCTATTAAATATTTGTCTTTACAATATTAGGTTTAAACACTTCTTATAATCCACCAGATACCATCAGCTCTTTTTGTTTGTCAGGCTAGTTTACGGGTATTTTTTTGCTCAATTGGTTGTGCTATCTATGACTGTTTTTAAGAAGTTTTTTGTCATTTTAATGTAAGATGCTTTAATTGTCAAAAGATTAATCTCCTATATATTAGGGCCATAGAGTCTTGATAGATGGCATGCCCTACCACGACATGCACAAAGAGAAAGTGTCTACTCTACTCCTATGTCTATCCCGTAACTAAAGTTAATTTGTACTGCTACAATTCTCTTTTGTGAACAAAATATTCTTAAAGAAATGGCGTTATAAGAACTATGATTGACAAACATTGCAATTTGAGAAGAAAAGTTAGTAATATATGATATATAGTATCACAGTATCACATAACCAATGCAAAAAATATATAATAGTGAAGAAAAACATAGTATTCCTGGGAAATGTGTTATGTGTTATGTGTTATGTGTTATTTCCGGTAAGATAAACCAACCAATTATTTTGATTGAAACCAAACTAAAAGTTATACACCTAATCAAATGTATTTAGGTACAGAATCACCCAAATAGGGTGGGAAACAACAGTGCATGGTTGTAGGGTATGGAGACAGGAGAGGCCTTTAAAAGGAGGAAGCCGTAGATGCAATAGTATCACTCCGCAACCGGGGTATGATAGTGAATTTGTGGGAATTCCATGTCTCTAAGGTGCGAGAAGTGAAACCGTGAGATCCAATAGAGCTTCTCTTCAGGGCATATGGACAGAATTTTTGTCACACTTATGGCCGCCATGAGGCGATGATAGAGAGAGGGATATTTGGCTTAACACAACCTAAAATGGCATAGAGAAGATCGCTCCAAGTTTTGAACTGAGCTTGCCTTTGATACCAAGATAAGCAGTCGACCAATCACATAAGCTCGGCAAAACATCTATACATACCGGTTTAACGCATTAATCCCAAGTATGATAACACCACGTACACTGGGATTATGGAAGGAGAGGAAATGGTCGGGATCATCTCCACTAGCTTCACAAAGATAGGAATAAGAAACAAAACTATTTTCTCAAGATGAGAATATCTGCTGCAACGATCTTGCCGAGAGGCGTCCACGCAAAAAAGCGATCTCAGAGGAGTAGGCAACAGTCGATGTGTGCATCGTAGGGCCATTCTTAGGTTGATCTCAATGGGGTTATTAGAAAAGAAACTGATGTAATTTTTTCGGAGATCTCTGTCAGCCAATAGATGACAAAGATACCTTGACCATCCTAAGCCAGAGTGAGAAAAACACAAGGTTTATATCACATCGACTCAGATCTCCCATGAAACCCACAATCCGCATTACAAAAAAAACCATTGGCGGGTGGCACTAAAAGAATTACTAAAAAGACTCCCAACTTTCTTAAACTTTTCATGCACACCTATAATCCCATTAAAATGAGTAACTTTCCTCTATAAAAAGAGCTACTGATTATAAAAACAAAATTTAGCCTAACCAGTAAATTTCAAAAATTACACAATAATTCTTAAAATTGCCAAAATTGGTAAAAGAAACTAAAATATGAAGTATGGGCGCACCAAACCCTACTGTTAACGCCCAAAATCAATCTCAAATGGAGTTCATGTTGTTGGACCCACTTGTCGTCTTTTTTCTAGATTTACATTGATGAATGCCCAATCACTCTCTTCACTGATTCTCAAACTGACGGTGTGACTTATTAATTCAAGACCATAAAAGTTCATTATTGGTATGTCCCTCTTCTACTTTCGCAGGGTAGCTCTTTCATCCATCTGGTACTTCCTAAATTTCCAAATCGATGAAAAACGCCAGACACAAGGGTGTCAATGAGCATTAAGTGCATCTTAGCCACAATTTATCTATGCAACTCACTCTTCTCTTTTGTCCCTAAGGCTGCTGGTTTTGCATCATCCAATCTTGAATTCTACCCAATCATATGACCTTTTTTTTTTACCTAACCTTGGTACTTTTCTAGATAGATGTTAAACGCCAAAGAGAGGGTACCTGTATACTGCTTCACGCTAAAATTTGTATACCAGAACTTTTCCACGAGCAATTTACAACCTTCATCTTACCCCACAATTTATCTCTGCTACCCGCTCTTCTCTTTGGCATCTCTAGCTGCTGGTTCAAGGTCGCCCAATTTTGGAACTCTCCCCAGTTGTATGACATGTTTCTTTATCTATCGTGCCCCTAAAAACATTAAAGCCTCTTCCCTATGGGTGTAAAGCCCCTGGCAAGACCTTCAGAGTCTTTTTAGAGGGCCTGTAGGTTCCCACATACCACGACCTAATGTAAAGGCTGTATAGCAAGTTTCTTGTATAAGCATTGGTACCTACAGATATGTTAGAGCTACAAGTGAAGGTCCAACAAGATGGGAAATGACATGAATCGCTGGAGGAGTCAATGTAATATGTCAACAGGAGCTGTCTAGTTGGTATGTGACCTACTAAATCGAGTCATACACGACAACCCCACGTCTTCAATCACCAAAGTTTAGTTAAAGAAGGCAAGCCATCTAGAGTGGTCATAGTCTCCAAATGGTTTAATGTGGGTAGAGTCAAAAATATTTTTATTCGGAGAACATGCATAGCACAACACTTACTACGCAATCTTCATCGATTATTCCTACCCCACCTCTATACGTCTCTAGATTTACTTTTAACTGATAACTCGGTATCGATAAGCGTATGCAATGCCAACACTATTTTATCTTTATCGAATAGAACTACAGTACAACATGATGACCGAATGGACAATAAGACAACTCTAAAGGAACAGAGCACGTGTTCAATAATTTCATTTTAAGATTTAGGGCTTTCAGGAAAATTAGATAACAGCTTTAATGTTCCAAGAATAAAATTTAAAATTATTCACAATCAAAAACGTTGACAATATGCAGTAAATACAACAAAAAAAAACGCAAAGAGAAAAACAAACACAAACCACTAGATGAGGACCCCGAGCCGCTACTGGAACCACTTGTACTATTACACTTGTGGACTGTATCTTTTTCTATCTCTACGGGTGGATAGTGTGATGCAAGAGGATCATTACCACCGATATCTACGTCCTCGTCAATTGGGTCATTCTCTGGAGATACGGAAACTAAGAGAAAATAATCATCAGGGAGAATTCACCCAAACCATATAATATAATTAATAACTTCCAGTAAAAATAAGAACCCACCTTTATGAGGTTGTGTTGATGAGTTGCTAATCCCTGATATGTTCAAAACCTGAATTCAAGTAATATATACTTCTATTTACACAGAAATCCACTTATATAAAGTTACAATAAAGTAAGACAGAGATACCTCCATTTCACAAGGCTCGGGTTTTGCTTCCTTAGCTAGTTTCTCCCAGAGATAGTCATCTATAAGCTTCCTTAATGTCAACAATGTGTCATTGCTAAGATCTTCTATATCAATCTCAATTTCATCATCTCCAGTCTGATTGGCATTGTAGCTTTGCTCTCTCAAGAAATCAATAATCTGTGGTGGTAATTCTGTGAGCAAAGACTCCAAGTCTCTACTAAGATTGTGTTTCTCTTCATTCGTCATAACCCTCTTCACTGCTTCAGGCTTAACCTTATTGTTTGTTGAAGAAATTTTCCTCTTTTTTGACGGTGGAATTGGCCTCGGAGCTTCAACTTCTTTAAGACCACCTGATTTCGTAGGCATGGGAGTCAACTCAGAATCAATTAGAGGAAGTTTCTTCTCAATGGATTTCCATCGCACCTCGAAGTACTTTCCAAGTGTAGCAGCCATGATATGAACATCATTTCCAGCAGGATTGTACGTCATGGCATTGGAGAAAGTAAGCCTCACGTCATCAAGAAACCCCAATGGACTAGAGTAAGCACCTGATATTAACTTGTTGTTCACTGTTCCTAAGTCCATAGGGTGCTTGATAACTGTGAAATAATCTGGAATGTTCAACTTCTTTACATCAACTGGAGCATTAAATACCCAGCCGTATTGGTGTGACATCAATCGTTTCAGTAGTTCCTCACATTGTTTCATCAAAATCGAATTTGAGGGGTTCGGGAGAGGAGCTTGTTTTACGGATTCTAACTTCCCTGAAGAACACCGTTTCAAGAGGGGCTCGTCACAGCGCCTGCCTAGAGTACCCAACGTGTTACCCCTCAAAGGCTCCACAGGAAGGGGTCTCTTCCGAGAATGACTACCGTTACGAACATCGCTCGAAGAAGACAAAGCAACATTACTTTTATCTCTCAAGGCAAGTTTATTTTGAAGTATACGTATATGTTCCAGCTCCCCTCTCAACTTGAGTTTCAACTCTTTCCTTTCAGAACGAGGCATCTTTGACACTGAAAAAACTTGTGAAGGGACTCCATACACATTATAACTATCAACATTTAAACTAATGGATTTCCTTTTAACACAAGAATTCCGTGAAGCCGCCAATTCCTCATCCAATCGAACTGAGCTACCAAACCCTTCAGAATCTCCCATGGTCTCAACCGCATGACAGTTTTCAGTAGCAGAACTAGAATATCTATGATTTACATTCATCCCAACCAAAATTTTATCTTGCTTTTTCTTCGGTTCTTTCTGTCTACTGTGGTCTACAACAACTACCGTTGTCATAAGCTTAAACCAAGAACTTCATATATCAACCTTCGGGGAGCAACTCTCGTCTCCCCCAAGTTTTTGCGCGTTGTTATTCTTCAATTATATCAACCCACAAGAAAGTACGTCCCTTCATTCCAGCGATTGAATGGATTCAAGATTCCTGTAACAAAAATTTAAAACTCCGGTCAAGAAACTGTTCAACTAACTTCATTGTTTAAAAATCAGCCAAAAAACAAACTTCCCACCAAAATCGAATAGTAAGGCCGAGCTAGCCGTTAAATTTAGGGATTTATGTTACCTCGACTTGTTAAATTAGCTCAAGCTAAACCCTAATTTAGTTCAATAGCTCCAATATCGTGGAAAAAAACTATGAATTAGTACATAAAAATCCCCAAAACCATAACTTAACCAATTCACCTAAACTAAATCACAAAATCAAATCAAAACCCTTTCCCCAAATTAGTACAACAATCACAACTTAACAACCCCAACTAAATTCAACTATAAACTTCCATCACAATCAAACAACACCCTCCAAATCAAAACCCCAATCGATAAAAACTTCAACAGAGATAAATGCAAGACCAAAACATACTTAAAATCGAAACCCTAAGAACTAAGATTAAGTCCAACCCTAAACCCTAATTCTACTCAGTTAGAGGAGCCCTTAGATCAAATGTCTGAAACCGGTAATTGTAGCTCGAAAAGAGTTTACCAATACTAAAAAAGGAGGGAAACCAAATGTTGGAAACCCTAATTTGTTACGAAAAATCAAACAAAAGTACCTGAAATCGTAACGAATTAGCTGTGTTAGGGTAGGAGAAATCTTCAGCGAATTCCCCTTCTTTGATGAGAGAGAGAGAGAGAGAGAGAGACCAGAACACCGTGTCTGCCGAAATGAAAAACAAATGAATACATACTTCGTTCAAAACTCAACTTGAGGATCTCCAATTGTATAGCTTAGGACATTCTCCAGTAGTGGAGATTAACAAGTTAGGTTCTCTTGTTTGTCAATAAAACTAGTACATGGTGGCATTGGCTAGTGCGGAAACGAAGATGGCGGCAGTGGAGGTCGCGGTAGTGAACACTTGAGTAAATGAACCGGGAAGGATATAGAAAGTGATTGGAGAGGAGGAAGAAGGGAGGAAAATAGAGTAGTTGTACATAATTAGCAAAAATTGGAAGCAAGAAGGATACAAACAGGCCCAAACAGGCCTAAGGATTGGGTGCATGAGGCGTAATGACAAAGAAAGTGGTAGGCTCGTGAGGGGCACGGACGGAAGAAAAAACTAGGCTAAAAGACAAAGGGACTTCCCTGGAAAGCAGAGATTGGGCGTAGCAGATTGACCAACGTATCACAGCGAACAGGTACAAAGGGCAGAAGATATAAAAGAAACCATGGCACACGCAAAAATGTATGCGATAGAATAGACTTCTAAAGAGAAGTAGTAAAGGGCATGAGAGGAGCACATTTTAGGTTCTCCCTGAGTTTTACCTGCTTATAGCAGTGAAAAATAAGATATTGGAGTTGGATGGGAGAGAGAGATAGAGAAGAAGAAGAAGAAGAAGAACGAACGAACGAACGAACCCTTGCTCCTCATCACAAGACTAGTGGATTCCACGGCCGGTCACGAGCGAATGTCATTTATGAATGGTTATTCGGGATATAACCAGATACCTTTGGCGGTCGAGGACCAGGAATACACTTCATTCACAACATAACAGAGGTTATACTGCTATACATTGATGCCCTTCGGTCTGAATAAAATAGGATCCACGTATCAACAATTGGTGATGACGATGTTTGAAGCACAGTTGGGAAAAATTGTGGAAGTATATATCGATGACATGCTCTTCAAAAGCAGGCTGAAGAACGACCATCTGGTTGACCTAGCGACCGTGTTTACCAAGCTCAGACACTATAAATGAGGCTAAACCTTGAAAAATATAGCTTTGGTGTCTCGTCAGGGAAGTTCTTGGGCCACTAGGTAACCCAACGGGTGATAAAGGTAGACTCCGAACAAATACGAGCCCATGCCTGTATGCCCTCACCTCGGACACTGAAACAAGTTCAGAAACTAGTATGAAAGATTGCAGCACCTGGTAGATTTATTTATAAAGCTTCATACAAATGCCAGCCATTATTTCAATGTATTAAGAAAATTATGAAATGCCAATGAAACAAGGAATGCGAGGCAGCCTTCCAAGACATGTTAAGATACTTGGCCACACCCCAAATCTTCAACGCGCCGTAAGAAAGTGAGCTCATGGGATTGTACTTGGGGAACACATGTAAATCCATCAACGCAGTCCTTATCCGAATAAAAGTTAGAACAGAGAAGCCAGTTTACTTCATCAGCAAGACCCTTTGGGGAGCAGAGTTACGGTATTCTATGGCAAAGAAGCATGCGCTCGCCCTGTTATACGCATTTTCAAAACTACGACCATACTTACAAGCGCATAAAATCAAAGTTATAACAACTCAACCATTAAGGGAGGTGTTTGCAAAGAAGGATAAGGCTTATAGAATAGCGAAATGGGCAATTACTTTCGGACATTCACGAATGGCAATTAAGGGGTAAGTCGTTGCAGACTTGTTGGCCGACATCCCCATTTTTTATGGCAATTGGGTTAACGAAGAGGATAATTAATTACCAAGTTACGACCTTAGAGGACACTGATACCTCATTTACGAAGAGTGGCGATTGTACATGAACGGACCAATTAACACGGGTGGATTAAGCCTTGGAGTCATGTTAGTTACTCCAAACAATAAAAAGATAGAAAAAACAATCAGAGTTAACTTCCCATTGAGTGACAACGAAGCCAAGTACGAAGCCCTTTTGTGTGGACTAGATGCAGCGTTGGCACTGGGCGTGGAAGAAATTTCCATCCTGACCAACTCACAACTAGTTATTAACAAGCATAACGGGACGTTTCAGGTCAACAGAAAGACGGAAGAATACATGGAGATCATAAAACGAAGGCTTCGAAAGTTTAAGAAAGTAAACCTCAAACACATCCACAGAGGCGAGAATAAACACTTTGACGCCCTCGCATACCTGATAGCTAGGAATCATCGGTGACCACTTCCGAGTTATCCGAGTTAAGGTCCTCGACCAGCCAAACACACTGGAACACATGGCAAAAGTAATGCAAATCGGCAGTAGAGCTCCAAAGGGACAACTCGATTAGAGAAAACTTCTTATTAAATTCTTGGGTGAACACCATATCCTCCCCGTAGACAGGTCGGTCGCTAAGAGTATCAGGAACAAAACCCGAAAATATGCGTTGATAAGTAACGAGCTCCACCGGACGGGCCTGTACGCCCTACACCTCACATGTATTGCAGGAGAATAGGTGACGACGGTCATCAAAGAAATCCACGATGAGGCATGAGAAGCACACACGGCAGGTAGTTTTATGGTTGAACGAGCACAAACACATAGACTTTACTAGCCAAAAATGAGGCAAGATTTCACCGAATATGCAAAAAGTATGAGAAATACCTGTTCCATTGTCATCTCATCCACGTCCCCCACCGTAGACCTCCATACAGTATCAAGCCCATGGCCATTTGCAAATTGGGGGCTGGGTATAGTTGGAGCACTCCCAATGGCTAGTGTAAGACTCAAGTGGCTGTTGGTCGCCATAAATTACTTCACTAAGTGGATGAAAGTCGTACTACTCGCTCGTATATGAGAAGAAGAAATGATCAATTTTCTATGGAAACACATTATTGCGAGGTTTAGTATTCCAGCGGTCCTCATGGCAGATAACGGTACCCAGTTCGTGGGCAGCAAGGTCATCGACTTCGTGCGTCCCTATAACATCAAAATACTATTGTCAAGCCTAAGATACCCATAAGGGAACGGATAAGCCAAGGCAACCAACAATACAATAATCGATGGTATCAGTAAGAGGTTGGATGTTGCATATGGGTAGACAAACTGCCCCGCGTGTTATGGTCCTACCGGACAACTCATCGTAAATCATCGGGATTCACTCTATTTATGCTTACTTACATATATGAGGCAGTGCTGCCCACGGAGGTCATAACTTACACAACAAGGTCTTTGGTCGTGCGCAATGAAATCAACGAACGAATCCTTGCCAAAAACCTGGACTTTATTGACGAAATAAGAAAGAAAAACTCGTTTAAAATGCTACGGTACCAGGAGATCTTGAAGAGAAATTTTAACAAACGAGTCCGCCCAAGAGAATTCCAAGAAGGGGAATATGTGATGAAAAAAGTCTTCCTAGCGGCCCACAACCACAACAAAGGAAAACTCTAGCCAAATTGGGAAGGGCCATACATTATCTCAAGAGTCGTAGATGGTAATACCTACGACCTTATGAACAACAATGAGGGGAAACTAAAATCCCCTTGGAACGCGATGAATCTCAGCAAATGGAACCAGTAAAACAACCTGCCTGGTACATATTTTAAGCGAGAAATCCATGACCATTTTGTTTGATATAAACATTATTAAATACTAGGGGCATTTTGTAGTAAGACGCCATCCTCAAATATTGGGGGCATTTTTGAAGTAAAATGCCATCCCCAAAGACTAGAGACATTGTTGAAGTAAAACGTTTTCCCCCAAATACAAGGGTCATTTTTGAAGTAAAACGTCCTCCTCAAATACTGGAGTCATTTTTGAAATAAAATGTTCTCCCCAAATACTGGGGGTATTTTTTCAGTAAAATATCTTCCCCAAATACTGTGGGATTTTTTTTTAAGTAAAACGTCCTCCCAAAATGTTGGGGGTATTGGAGGCGTTTTTGAAGTAAAACGTCTTCCCGAAATACTGGAGAGTATTTTTGAAGAAAAAAGTCATCCCCAATACTAAGAGGCATTATTTAAGTAAAACGCGTTACTAAACATGAGTAAATAAATAAACAACAATCAATCAAAATAAGCATTTTATTTATAAAAATAGTGCAAAAGTTATTACAAGCTCGTTTTGGTTAGACATCCTGAACACCCACAACTTTTCTTAAGAGACTGGCAATCTTTTTCGTAAAAATATTCTTCGTAGAGACCTAGCTCCATCAAAACTATCATTTGCAACTCAAAACCACAGTCATATAAGGTTACCATAACACGAAACAACACATACAAATTTTTCCCTTCTTGCGCCTCCTTCCGATCACGTTTAGGGAGAGACTCCAAATCAGGACACTGATGCAGTCGAGGAACATCATCCATTTTTTGACCTAGCTCTATCAAAGCCATCGTTTGCAGAGAAGGCCTATATAAAGAAGAAGTTCCAGAAGAGACATGAACCAAGAAAAATACACGAGAAATCACTAAGAAAATTACATTTTCTAAGATTCTCAAACTTTAAATTTCTTATTCGCAAGATCAAGCATTTCTAAGTTGAGAGATCGCTTGTAATAGGATATCAGCCTCAAGCAATAAAAGTTACTATTACAAAAACCCTCAACTCGAGGTCGTGGTTTTTTTACCTATTCAAAGGCTTTCCACGTTACATCACCTATGTCATTTCTTGCTTTACATTAGTCGTGTCACAGGTACATTGGTGTAAGAGCTAGTTCCAAGCCACTTCGAGCTTACGGAATTATGCCATTATATTTGGCACCGTCTGTGGGAAAGGTTGCATTTTCACGATATCCTAAGGCTTACTTTTATTCTACTACAAATTTCAATCATGGTCACTTTCAGACGACCAGCAGCCAAAATGACAACTCCAAAACCAGTCTACTTCATCAGCAAAACCCTCACTCCATCGAAAATGAGGTACTCTAAAATCGAGAAACTTCTTTTCACTCTTGTTTACACTTCATAGAAACTCAAGCACTATTTCCAAGCTCATTCAGTCAAAGTCATGACGAGCTACCCACTTCAGGAAGTTCTGTCCAAAACAGAAAAGTCAAAGAGAATACAACAATGGTCAGTCAGTTTGGGAGAATATGATATTAAGTTCAAATAACGTCATTCTGAAAAGGGTCAGGTCGTTGCCAATTTTCTCGTAGAAGATCCTGAGTGGGAGGAGCACGATCCTGACCTTGCAGAAGAAATTACAGAAAATCTACCCCCCAAAGCATTTGACGAGTGAGCTGAATGGATTACAAAGAAAGGGTGGCAACTTCTTACAGATGGATCAGCAGGACCCGCAGGGTCAGGAATTAGAATCGTATTGATTACCCCTTCTAACAACAAAATTGAGAAATCAATCCGCTTAGATTTTGAGGCCTTAAACAATGTCACCGAATACGAAGCACTTATTCACGGACTCGACCTCACTCTTGAGCTCGGTGTCCCAAAACTCTCAGTTTACATAGATTCACTACTCACCGTCCACCATTACTCTGAGCAATACAAGAAGAATGGCAAGATGATCGAATACGCAGCCCTCGTTGCAAATAGGATGAGCAAGTTCACATAAGAAACTTTCGATTATCTTCCTCGAGGTGAAAACAAATACGTCGATTCCTTGGTATATCTAGCCGGGGTCTTGGGAACAGAAGCTCGATATCTCCAGATTAAAGTAATTTCAACCCCCAGTATTAATTGTATTTTTGTATGCACGATCAATACTTGGGGCGATAAAGGTGATGACGACGATTGGTGAAAGCCTTTCTTAGCCTATCTCGGTATCAACAACAAATGTAAATAACCACTTCCAGTAGATCCGAAGGAGTACCGATAGTTGCTCAACAAATTAAAGCGTTACCCAAATCAAAACGGTGCCTTATATCGCCGTTCAGTCACGGGGCCTTACCTCAAGTGCCTCTCAAAAAAAAAGCGGATAAGATGCTCTGTGAATTACATGAAGGGACTTATGGCTCCCATGCCGCAGGTCGATCACTAGCAAACAAAGCCATCACACAAGGAGTATTCTGGCTCGGTATGCGCAAGCAAGCAGAAGAGTACTCACGCAAATGTGACGCATGTTAATGACATGGACAAATGATACGCGCCCCTGCGCTCGAACTCCATGCAAGTGAGGTATTTTGGTAATTCAAAAGATGGGTACTCGATCTTGTCGGCAAATTTCTTAATTCTCCAGATAATCGCCGCCACCTACTCGTAGCTATCGATTATTTTACAAAATGGGTAGAAGCAGTTCCACTCTGTCGAACCAGAGACGAAGAGGTTATCTCTTTTATTTGGGAACACATCATCACTCGGTTTGGGTGTCCCCACCTAATTGGTATCGATAACGGGCCCTAATTTATTAGAGAAAAAGTTGTAGCTTTCCTAAACCAACACAATATCATCCACTCACCATCCAATCCCTACTACCCTCAAGGCAATGGCCAAACCGAAATCACCAACAAAACTATCGTTGATGGACTCAAGAAAAGGCTTCACTCACAGAAAAAAGTAAATTGGGTTTGAGAACTTCATCATGTCTTATGGCATATCATACCACTCTACGTCAATCAATAGGCTACACTCCATTCCTCCTTGCCTATGGCACTGAAGCCATCATTCCCTCAGAATACCATCATCCAGTTCGTAATCACGAGCTAACTGACGAGGAAAATGAGTTAGAATTGGCCTGCAACTTCAATTGGATCGATGAAACTAGGGAACACGCCATCGCTAACTTAGGTCGGTATCACCATATACTGGCCAGTTCATACAACAAACGAGTCAGAAGCCGTACTTTCCAAATTGATGAGCTCGTCCTCAGAGAAATCCCTCAATACCGCAAAGGGCCTCATACTGGGAAACTAGCAGACAATTGTGAGGGTTCATTCCTTATCAGAGGTCTCTCAGGCCTGGAATCATACTACCTCATGACAGAAGAGGGAGTCTACATCTTAAATCCTTAGAACACTAGGCGACTGAAACGGTACTATCGTTAAGTTCATCACTACTCCATTTCAATTTCTCGCTTTTTCCATTCCAAAAGTAAGATTTTCATCTCCATCCAATGTACATCTTTTTCTATTCAATAAAACTTACAAGTTTTTCTCCCACATATTTCTATACTTTGTAGACATACATAGATTAAAGCATAGATAATACTAGCTTTCAATCGACCTCTTTACCAGTTAAATCAAGGATAATACTTGGGTTGGCTGACTCTACTAAATCTCTACGATTAAAATGAAGGTAATACTAGTTTTTAATCAAAGACTCTACCGGACATAAGATAAAGCAAAGGTAAAACTAGCTTTCATCTACCTCAATATAGCTGCGACATCATACCAGTTAAATCAAGGATAATACTTGGTTTGGCTGACTCAACTAAATCTCTACAATTAAAATGAAGGTAATACTAGTTTTTAATCAAAGACTCTACCAGACATAAGATAAAGCAAAGGTAGTACTAGCTTTCATCTCTCAACATGTCTGCAGCAACAACATTTTATTTTAGGTTACATATACAACCTCTACAAAGGATTCTTTTCTGCTGTTGGGATGTCAGTTGTACTTTTCTTTACAATAGGAGGTCGATCAGCCATAAATTCTCGAGCTCGAGCAGTCACAATAATCCTACCCTACTCTATTAATTCAACAGATCGAGGGCCTAAATCCATTTTTATGGATTGCGTATAATTCAACAAGGTATCTCTTTCTGACTCAAACCTTTTTACCTCCTCTATAAAATAGGTGATCACCACCCTCAACAGGTCTGAGTATGCTGCATGAGGTATAACTGCCTTAGAAAAGTTTGTTCTCGCTCGATGAAGGCGTTCTTCCAACCTCGTATACCGTTCTTTTAGCCATACAGTTTCATTATCTACTCGATGTGTAAAAGTAATGTTCTCTTCCAATTTCTTGTCAGCTTTAGTTGATTCATCTTGATTAATCGCCTTCAAATCCACTACCTGAGCATGAAGTACCTCAATCTCCATGTTAAATCTTCCCCAGTCAGACTTTTCCTTAACAGTTTATCTTTCTTCTGTACCAAAATCTCCTTCCCTCTAATAGCCCGCTCTAACCCTTGTTCCCTGATAAGAGCAACGTCCAACTTTCGTTGGCACTCCTTTAACTTCACATTTCCTTTTTGTACATGACCTTGAGTTCGAGCTACATCCCCCTCAAACTCTCTCATTCGAGCTGAAAAACTGACTACATCCCCTTGAACAAGGGAAACCTTGGCATCATTTTAATTCTTCCTCGATCTCTCTCCAGTCTCGGCGTTCCTGGCACGCGAATTGCTATGCGTTAATTCAGTCTTCAGTTGTACCACCCTCTTATTCAACTCATCACACTTCTATTACACCGTCTGAAACTCCATATCTTTAGCAGGTAAAGCTGTAAACAACTGGTCATCTGTAACTTCAGAGGCAGATAGATCATCTCAAGCTCTCTTCAGCTTGTCATCTTTATCAAATATTTTCTTCTTTAATCGCTCAAACTCGTTTCTACTATTTACTAGATCACATCGATTTTGCTCCTGATTGTTCATTTTCCTGATCAATTCATCCTTCAAACTGGCTACAAAACAATTTAACCCTTCTTACGATCTTTCTAGCACCTGTATATGGTAACGGGCCATATCAGCTTCCCTACTCTTTGCCATCAATACATCATTATGGCTTTAGAGCTTCGTTGCATGTTCTTTTAACTCCGCGAGTTCTTTTTGCCCGTTATTAATTTTAGTATCCTTCTCCTCGATCTTTCGAGTAAGGCCGACAGCAGTTTGGGTTGCCTCAACAAACTTAAAATGCACATTTACATGTTGATCTTCTCTGTCTTCAGTTGCCTCTTTCATCCTATCAAATTCCTCTTCAAATTCATGGTTACATTGGCGTGCCTTATCTTCGCGCAAGCGAGCTGACTCCAATTCGGCATGCACATTACATATACATTATATCAAATTCGATTCAGAACACTCATTCAACACATATATCTCATTTCTAACAAGATATATATTTTTTGACATCTACTGTGTAAAACTACTTCTAAACTTAAGGTCGAAGTACAATCTCAGATGGATGCTCAATAACATATACTTCCAAGTCTAAGGTACACATTTTCTATATTTTAATTTGTCAATACTTTGGTATTTCCTGAGCACCATTTCAGTGTCATTGCCCCTAAACCGATAACAGGTTTTTTGGTCTGTCTCTACACTCTATTTATTACTTTGTAACTCTATACTAATAAAGCATACAAATCAAATATTTCTTGCTCTGTTCTAACCTGCAGCTCTGCTTGCAAAGATAACAGGGATGATGAGGCATCTCTCTCCTTAGCGAGCTCAGTCTCTAAATCTTTTATTCTGAAGCGCATGCCCTTAAGTTCCTACAGCAAGGTTTACAAAAGCGACTTAGCCTACATAATTCTATCTAACAAGGAATATCCAATCAGTTTACACACATTCCTAAATATTCATGCAATCACATAATTATTATTATACTCTACCTTCTCATTTTCCCCCTCTGGGCGCTCATTGTCATCCCCTTGGTTGTCTCGCACCATTTGGGGAGAAACACCATCCAGCCCGTCCACAACTCCAACAGCAACATCTTCAACCTCTTCATCTTCCTCCTCTTCAACATAAGTGTCTGCCCTAATAGTATCCACCTCATCTTCTGAATACCCTTTTGATATAAGGTGGCGCCCGAGTCTATCACGTTCATCTACCACCTCCTCCAAGTTTGTTCTCGCTTCCGCATTCAGATTGTTGATCTCTACTACTTAGGAAGCCTTCAGGGACTCTAGCCGCTTCCCCTCCTTGGTCAAATCAGCTTTCAATCGAGCTATACGTTCCTCTCAAGCTCGATATTCTTCTTCTTTAACTCAGCTTTCTCCTCCTCGACCCTGAGGCATATCCCCTTCATCAAACGAGCAGCCTACAAGAAAAATAAAATTGACCTAATTATTAGCTTGAGTCGCAATACAAAAATTTATCACATATTCAAGCATATGAACCTACCATTTTGTCCATCTCCTCTTCTCCGTGGAAAGCTGCCAACCTAGCCTTTTCCTCCACTCTTTCAAATGGTCCTCTACCACAGGTCGATCTTATACGACCTTCACCCCCAACATTTCAGAGGATTTAACCCTTCTCTTTTTCGCCTCACTACTCCCCGTAGTTCCAGAGGTCAAAGGACGCTTCAGCATTTACTTCTTGGGAAATGTTTGAACTAGTTTGCTCGATGTAGTAGACTCCGGTAACCCCATGTAGTCCACTCCAGGGGCCTTGGGCAAGTTCGCTCGCCTTTCCCCATCAGTCCCCTTCTTCTTTTCTGTCATCATCGCCCGTCATTAGCCTCGTCGATTAAGACTTTTAAACTTTTTCAGATCGGCTGTTAGCGTATTTCTTCCAGTTAATGCCAAGTTCTTCCAACATAACCTCAAGTTCTGTCTCTTCCTGAGCAACTGTATCCAACAACGACTCTTTCCTCGTCACCTGAGATTTTGGAGCGGCCATTCACAAAACATTATCATCAGCGGAGCATCATATAATTTTAAATATCAATCTTATACATTATACATTGTTATACTTACTTTGTTTTACAGTTCTAAACAAAAGTTTCATGGGTACTTTGCCATCTTTCTGAAGGTAATCACCATTCACCCATATCACATTATCATTCCATGGTCGACCTGCCGAGTTCAGATCGAATAAACGAGGCCGAGTCGAACTCGCAAAGAAATATGCCCATCCACTTGCAAAATAGTTTTTTACCCCATAAAACTCCAAAACATACTCAGGGAATATCCTCCACATTCTCTCATCCCCTTCCCACCATTTATTCAAAAATTTACAAACACTTATCACCTCTCACATGTCCCTGTTCATCTGAACAGGACATGCCCCGATGATGTTCATAATCCCTTTCGCTAGATTGCTAAGGGGAAGACTCAACCCGTACTCCAACTGAGACAGGTAACACAAAAAACCTTATAAAAGTTTACTCTGAATACTCCCATCGAAGTACTTTAAAGAGATCGATTCGTCTATACCTCTATCTCGTTTTTCCTTTTTCAAATCAGCTAACAAATAAAAATATTCATCTCCCATTGCTACAGTACAGCCCCTAAATTACCGACCGGCATGTTCTATACAATTACCCCATCTACCTCATATAGAAGCCTTGGCTTTGCAGAACTCTTTGAACACATCAGAGCGAGGATAATAGGTTACCAATCTTCTAGGGAAATATAAAAATTGGTCAACCCCTACTTCTTCCTCACTTTCAGACATTACAATTTTGGACTCTGCCGATCGACGAGAGGTCGACGCCTCATTAACAGGTAAACTCTTCATATCACCTACAAATCTATAGATGAGAATTTGATCCTACATAAACACTCTTCACGATTGACTTACATACAGGTCCAGGTATCTATCATTATCTTTTACACATACATCATTCGCATATAAATATCTTTCATATATCATATATCATATATCAAATAGGTTTTCATAGATTACTATAAGTAGTAATTTTTAGATTTGCCTAAAAATAGAATATGATCTTCAAAAACACATACATACATCACAAATCCTCTACTAACCTTCTATGTCGGAATGAGAATCTGATGCAGCGCCAAATTCTTCCTTCACAACGCTGTTGTATAACCACCTTTGTGACTCAGTCTCGGTAACTCTCTTTCGCTTTAACTGTTGATCACTTTTGATTAAATCCTCAAGAGATTCTCTGCTATTTTTGCTTTTCTTCTTCCTTCCTCTCTCACTGCTCTTCAAATTTTTAAAAGTTAAGAAACGTTTGAATGACGATGATGAAGCAGTATTTATATTTTTTTTCTCTTTAACTGCTAGCAGTTATTGAGCTTCGCATGAGTTGCCCTTAGTTTTGAAATTGAGGCATCCCTTCCACTATTAATGTCAGACGTCTTGCACATTTTCAGTAAAAATGATTTCCCATCATTGCCCTTTGCCTTATATTTTAGTTTAGTTTTATCTCTCTTTTCCAAATCTCCTTCTGACCTCACCATACTCATGATGACTCACGCTTACATGCAATCGAGTTTTTACAACTTTTACATAATGGACAAAATCAGAAGCTCCCTACTTTTTCTATTCTCGCTTCTTCTACTTATAACAACATTGACGTCATTTCCAAAGCTCTCAATTTTTTTTTTCAAATATATTCAAATTCATTTTTCACAACAGTCACAAGCAGCATTTGAAAAAATAAAGGATCGGTTCAACTTTATTCTCATTTCATTTCTTTACCAAATATTCAAACTCATATAATTACATACACTCATCCACCCCTATTTACATTCATTTTTTATTCACCTCACATATAATTACATCTATAATAGCATTGATGTCCTGGGGAACCATATCCGATCAGGTATCCTCCTGCAATCCTCACATCTTCCAATTTGATCTCCTCTACAGCAAGCGATCTCATTGTATTTTTTCGAGCTGCAGGATCAACTATGATTTCTTGGAACATCTCTTCATAAAAACGACGTTCATACTCGCGTTCTCTCCCAATCCCATATAATCCTTTAAGTTGAACCTTCCTCACTGGCAGTTCAACATCATAATCCAACAGTCCGAAAATTCACTCCCGCACTTCAGCTATCTTTATCGCCAACCGCCCCTCAGCGGCATAACAAATTCTCTTAGAACGAGTCCATACCATTCTTATTTCCTTTCACCTGTTTGAGAGCATTCCACCCATTATTTATACATTTTTGCTACCAATTCCTCACAGCTCGGGATATTATCCTATTATCACGTAACAAAAACCCTAGTATCATGAGAAAAATTATTTGAACGTATCTCTCCCTATCGACCTCAGTCATTTCATCCTATTCCAAATCGATTTTATTCTTTCCAAATCTAGTATTCTAGAACGACCTCTCTGAGCTCGATCTTTCATTCTAAAATTCCTACAATGTTCTCTCACCCAAATTTCCAGCCCCCAGGTCGAATATCGTATTTGACACTATTTTCACATTACAAACATATTTTCTAACAGCTCGATTATTACAAAAAGTTGTACGTTATAATCTCATGCATTTCATTTTTATTCAATATTCGAGAATCTTTGAGAATCTTCGAGTCATACAACTCAATTTCTAGAGTTATTCTATTATATATCAACACAGAGTTTGGATAACAAATTTTATTCATTTCAAAATAAATTACAGGTACTTTACAGATAACATATCTTTCAGGTGTTTTTACAGATAACACGTATTTCAAGTACTCAAACATTAAGTACTTTACAGATAACAAGTTTTTCAAATGCTTTTACAACTGATAAGTCTTTCAGGCACTCTGAAATGTCAAATCCTTCAGTTCATTCTACTTCAGTGATGTTTTACTCTAATGCAAAGCAAACATTGGAAACAACGAATATCCTCCTTCCCATGAGTTTGGTCGAAGTCTAGTCGAACTTCAAATAGAAACTATGGAAGAGAAGGCATCCGTACTTGAACCAACTCTTCAAACTGAAGGTCTTCTCAGCGTAAAGGAATGATGGAAGTGTAGAAGCAGACTTCCATTCTCCATCTTCCTCCTCTACTACCATCGCCACCTCTTCTATAACCATCACCCTCACAGAGTAGGTAGAGATAAAGAGGGCCCGACCTTAGAATCCATTCCAACACTAGACTTCGGTGTAACTGCCCCGCAGTTACACCTATCCCTGCATCTGTCTCCCCAACCTTATCTTCTGCAAGGATACGAAGACAAACCTAATGTTGCTCGCTTGTTAAGGCAACATGGTGAAACCTCTACATACATTAAAAATTCTCCTCAGCTTTGACCGCTTCGTCTTCCGACATTCCTTGATACATCGGAGGAACATGAACGGGAGTAGGCATCTCCAAGGACTAATCACCAAAATATTTTAACTTCAACCTCTGTATTTCAGTAGCAATTCTCTCTTCAAGAACCATTCTCCGGGTCTTCACCATCTTCAAAAAACTTTAGAGAATTTTGCAACAAAATATATGCTCTTTGCCATAAACCTTGGTACAAGTACTATTTATATAACCCTACATTTATTATGCATGAACATTTTTCCAAACGTCATCATTCAATACAGACAAAACTCTTTAAACTTTAACTGTCACGTACATCAATATTCTCATCAACATTCAATGCACGTACGTTCCCCCATAACACACACATTTTCCATACAGTTAAACACTATCATTACTTCCTTCATTATTCAAACTTCCAACCTGAATACCCATATACCCACAACTCTTTCTCAACCACATCCACTCATGACTTCGGTTATGAGGGGGAAATTGTAGGGGCCTACCCCTCGACCTTGCCCAAATCGAGCTAGTTCCAGTGTAAACTACCTCTATGTCAGACTCACACATCCTTCACATGACTTCAACAGTCAACATTGCTACCTACTCCACAAACTGGTGAAAAATGTGGGTCAAGCTCAAATAGAAAAACTTGAACAAGTTAAAGCCACCTGTCTCTCACGAACTCAACAGCTACTCAGTCAATCGCCACTAACCACATTATTCAGAGAACATGCTTCAGCACGATGAAGAACTGCAGAGAAGTCCTAGATAAAGAAGAAGTTCCAAAAGAGACAGGGACCAAGAAAAATACACGAGAAATTACTAAGAAAACTATATTTTCTAAGATTTTCAAACTTCAAATTTCTTATTCACAAGATCAAGCATTTCTAAGTTGAGAGATTACTTGTAATAAGATATCAGCCTCAAGCAATAAAAGTTACTATTACAAAAACCCTCAACTCGAGGTCATGGTTTTCTTACCTATTCAAAGATTTTCCACGCTACATCACATGTGTTATTTCTTGCTTTACATTAGTCGCGCCACAGGTACATTGATGTAAGAGCTAGTTCTAAGCCACTTCGAGCTTACAAAATTAGGCCATTACAAACCCCCTATTTATAGAAATAACATTTAATGCCATCAATAAATGTGGTGACAAAATCAGCACCATCAATTTCAAACTAAATGACTTGACCAAGTCTACCCTATTCCTTCCCAAGATACATCGATACCAGAAATCCATAACTTGCAATCATTTTTTCCATAGCCGTTTTAACGACTAACAACAACGAGTCTAGTGAGGACTATTAAAAGATTTTGTGGGAACTCAAAAATTCTCAAGTAATTTTCCATGCGGTCATAGAAGCGACCAAATATAATAGTCCAACGATGATTAGTAAAAGAGTTGGTGGGAACTCAAAAATCCCCATGCAATTTTTCATAGGGTCATAGAAATGACCATATATAATAGTCCAATGGGGACTAGTAAAAAAGTTGGTAGGAACTCAAAAATCCCCAAATAATTTTTCACAAGGTCATATAAACGACCAAATATAATAGTCCAACGAGGACTAGTAAAAGAGTTGGTGGGAACTAAAAAAAAAATCTCAATTATTTCAACCAGGTCATCTGAACGACTAATGGCAATGAGTCCAGCAAGGACTAGCCAAAGAGCTTGTGAGAAACCACAAAAATCATAAGCAATGCTACGATAACCAATATTTAGATAACAAAAATTACATCTGCTACCACAGTACATACAAGCAATCTGAAGAAAGTACTAGCCAACATAACACTTAAAAATTTAGAAACATAATCAAAAGGTGACGTGGCCACTACGGGCAAATACAAAATGTAAGTTCCTAAATTATTACAAACACCACTCTAGGCCAGTCTTCTACAACGCGCCTATACCTTGAGCGTCGGCAGTGACAGCATCGTCCCGAACAAGCTTATCCTCTTTCTCTGGCGTAATATCATTTTTGTTATTCAAGGGAAGAGGGCCTTGCCTACCTGAATACCCAAGGTGGCACAGTTAGGGGACGGGTTGAGTCAAATGAAGAGCAAGCAAAGGAGGTACCATTGTAGTAACCCACAAATTCGTTGGCAGCCGAAACTCAGACTCCATCCCAGATAACTCCATCACAAGCTCCCCCACTCGCTCCTGGAGCTTTGTAGAAAGGGTGCGTTCTTCCTACAGTTGGTTGATAAATTATTCTTTGTTAACTGACTTCTGCAAAGTCACACAACTATTGGCCTCTTCCAGGTCATGCTGGAGTTACAATTTCTCCTCCCTTAGGAGCTTGGAATCCTCCGCCAGAGCTTGCGTTTGGTTTGCCACATAATTGGCCAGCTAGTGTTGTACCTTGTCGTTAATACGCTCCTTTTTGTGAGCCTGTATATAAGCCAGATGTTGTTCAAGGTTGTTATTATGATTAGCGAGGTTCTCGCAGCGCTGAAGAGCGGCCTCCAAATTAAGAGTACATTGTAGCGAGCAAATAAGTTATAAATCACCATACGACGCAAAATAACAAGGTTTCAAAGGAAGAAATAGTAAGCCTGCCCGAACTGCGGCCACAACAGGCGCGCGATGAACACGGGGATCCGCCAATGTTTCAGTGAGATGAGCTTTTTCTTTATTCTTATAAGGAGTATTATGAACCTCCTCCTCTGGAAGAGCACTGGAAAATAACTTACCACTCCCAATAGACCGGCTTGTGTCCTCTGAGAAGGATTACGATAGGGGTCGTCGTTCTTGCCCCCTCAAGGAAACTAACTCGTCATCCACGACCCCTTTCTCATGAAGGGACTTCTGACACTTAGGATCATGAACGTCCATGTCCACAAAGATGCTAATGCCCCTCAAATCGGGACTCACACCTGAAACGAATGTCGTAGCCTACGAACCGCTCGCAGTGTTCTTTGACTTTACACTAAAAAAATGAGGCTTCATGTCAACAGTTTTTGAAGGCTCAAAAGAGTGGGAACTTTGAACAAAATAGTTTTACTCGGGGCTCGTTGGCACGGCTCACTACACTTAGCAGGCGACCAGTATTGACTCGCCTCAAACTCCTTGTAAAAGATACATGTTAGCACGTGACACTCTCAGTTTTGTAGGCCTAACCAGCAAAGTCTGAAGCTCTTGTAAATAACACCCACGAGAGTAACATCTGTGAGGATCAGATAACGAATAAGACAACATATAATGATAACCTAAAAGAAGAGGAAAGATACACTAAACTCTTACTAGTAGGTTACACATACATTTAGTGTTAAATTCATTATGACGGAGACGGTGATTCGAATCGTCGTCAACACTAAAACCCCTAGTAAGCAGAATGGGATGCTGACACCAAAAGTTCCCCCAGTAGGCAAGTTAATTTTTTTTGTCTTGCCAGGTTTGCGAGAGACGTAATACCAATGCCTCCATTCCAGAGTACGCGAACGTATAACCCTCTGCATCTCGCGTTCCTCGACCTTTCTTTTCTTCCTTTTCATTTTGGGAGACTTCTTAACCATGATGTCAGCCCTCGCCTTTACTGACGTGCGCGTCTAACAACCCTGTGAACGACCTTTAGAGTGAGTCTGCATCATAGTTAGAGAAAGTACGGGATCGTTAGAGGCGCCCACCCCTCGAGCTTATTAACAGGGACCATGGGGACTAATTCCCACTGCCTTGGGCATCGCCCGGTCTTGTAGGATGTCATGACATCCGCACACCCTACGTTATACCAAGGGGGCATAGACTGGTTGATTAACCGACACCCCGTCATGAGCATATAAAAGTTTCCATTCATCTGGTCAGGCGCTCGTCCAAATAATTTTAAACATTTTTTAGTCAAGTCGTCCAAGGGAAAACGATGACCAGCGTCAAACTGCCCAAAGTAACATATATATTGGTTCGCAGGTAATGTCTGGCAATTTGGTCATATCTGTACTTCACTCCCACTAGCTCTTGCACACTCATTTATGGTGTCAAGATATTTTATTTTTATCCCTTCTACCTCATAGGGAGCAAGAGAAACGGGGGGCTAAATGTCTTGAATGTTTCACGAGGGCGGCAGTTTATTAACACCTCTTGGATCAAGTTCTCCATTACACCTCACTTCGGCATAAAATTCATTTTGGATTCAGCATCTAAGTTTCGAGGCGCAGAGGTACTATCCTCCTTATCATAGTTGCCTTCCCAAAGAGGAGGCACTACACCTCAAAGCTTGGAAGATAACCCCTCGGTCGTAGACTAAATCAACGAAGGTCAGCGAACAGTGTACCAGCCCATGCAATACAACAATAGTACTTGCATGAGCCAGGCACAATAAGTATTAACGAACATGCTTCTAAAACGACCAAGAAAACTATGAGATGTGGACAATCAAAGGTCATTTTTGGTCACTAAAACAATAAATACTAGGGCATCCTTATATCTAGGGACCATACCAGTCTTAGCTACCCCTCACATATCAGGATGGTCGTTCAAAGGAACAAAAGTTAAAGAATGATAATGGCGAGCAATTGCCTCTATAACAGTATAGACAGTCATGACAGCCACACTATGACTAAAGTTTCTAAGGTAGGGGCTTATAACGGTGACAGTTGCTACGAAAGTAGGAAGCATGGTGACCATGCTAAGAATACAAAATCAAGATAATGTTAAAGTTCTAAACAATAACCAAAGAAATAACATGAAATTTCTAACCAACAACTACACAAGTAAAAGGGATAGGATAATTACCTTTAGAAAGATTGCAGCAAAGATGTAATAAGCAAAACCACTCTTCCAATTAGCAATAATGGCAGAGAGAGAGAGAGAGAGAGTATAAACTAAAAAATGAAATGGGATACCTCTTATTTATTGAATACAAAAAGACGGTTCGCACATGTAAACCAAATACGTGCGACATACGTGGACAAGTTAACCAACCACATTTATGACAGCAAACCGCATGCTACCTCGATATTAACAAAAATAGTTACTTTAAAATAATAAGCAATAATGGTAAAGATCGAACGGTTCCCAATGTAAATGGTTCAAACACAAATTTCAAATTCTACGAGCACTATATCTCCTCGTTCAACGAGGAGAAGCCCAGTTTGATATATAAAACAACAGTTGCAGATAATATATGGTGTAACCTTTACAGGTCAACTCATCCCTCCCTCATCACGAGCCAGAGCTGAGGGGGTGATTGTAGGAGTACGCTCCCGCAACCCACAAGGAACTCAGGTCTTTAGTGACCTCCTCCCCCTGGACGAGGACATCTTAGGGGGATCTCACTCAACGACCCCACATGCCACACCAAAAGTAGTTATACAGATAATAATACTTTATGTTAGGCCCATGTGGAAAGGTGAAACCTAAAACTCTGCGAGGGTGATTCAGACTTTACACATATCACGTGAGCCAGAGTACCTATAGGGTGAAAGCCCTTCCTTTAAATAGGAAAGGAGAGAGACCTAAAAAGGGACCTTTTTTTAGAACCTCCTCCTCCGTACCAAACCTCGGTAGCTCCAAAGAAAGAGGGAGAAGAGACCCAGAGAGAGTTGAGTGGTACCCTCCTCTGATAACAGGTGTCAAGCCCTAAATAACGTTTCACGTATTGTCATCCCCTTGGGAAACCTAGGAGACCACAATTCCAATTTTAAATCGCTACTACGAGCACTAAGTTTAGATTTACCAATCCTCCTTAATGGTGGGTTGTGTCAATCCTCCTTTCTATTGACTCTATATTTAACAAGTGATTTTGACTTAAGTTTTGATGTTTATATGGATATTTATGTTTAGCAAAAAAGTAATATTAGTTCTCGATTTACATTTTGACCCAGGTCAACTACAATTGATTGTAGTTGACCCAGTAAAAATCTGGTAGTTATTTTGCAAAGACAGAAATACCCTTATGTTCAACACGTGCAAATCACATGAGATGTTGTTTAAACTTAAAATTTGTTGACACATGTCATTAATCCATCAGTTCTTAACCAAACTTAAAAATTGAATCGTCTGATTACTGCACGGTAAGTATCTCAAGGCTGTAGTTTATTTTTTGATTTTTTTAATTTAAATGCAAAAAGGGCAAAGTTGTTTTTAACATTTGTTGATTGGAGTCAACTGCAGTTGACTTGGGTCAAACTGCAAATCGAGGACTAAGATTATTTATTTGCTAAAAAGTAGGACTTAAGCCTAATATCTGTATAAACATCAGGACTTAAGTAAAAAAATCATTATATTTAACAGAAGTTTGGGTAAGAATTTTCCTTTTAAAAAAGTTCAATATGTATTTTTTTATTTTTTTTTATTTTTTTTTGCAAAAAGTAAGATTGAATAAAATAAAAGAATGAACAAGGGAGGGAAGGCCAAAGCCCAGCCAATTACAACTCAAGAGAATCTAAAATATTCAACAGAAGGATCCTCCAGCCTAGTAATAAAATCAGGTTTGACAACAAAAAGATTCTTGAATGCCTTGAGGGAGAAGGTTGCCTTTCTTAGAAGCCTGGTCAGCTGAGAAGTTTCCTTCTTAGAGAAGTAAAATGATCTTTTGTTTTGTACCAATTAGTTCTCAGAATCCATAGAACCTTATCTGAAGCAAAAGCATAACAGGCAGAGCTGAATCTGTTTCCACCCAAATCTGATACCAAGATCTGCTAAGAGCCCACACAAGAAAGTCTAAGATGGCATTGCATTCTGCTTCAAAGTTACTTATAATACCCAAACCTTTGATCATGACCCCCAACACTACTCCAGCATTATCTCTGACAATAACCCCTAAATCAGCCTTGCCTGGATTTCTAATTGCAGAGCCATCAAAGTTTAATTTCATTTCATTTGCACAAGGGAGCACCCATTTATAGCTCTGACTGTTTAGAGCAGGTCTTGGTCTTGTGGCCACACCAAGCCGAGCAATAATATGTAAGTCTGAGATGGTATTTATCATACAACAAGTAGAAAGAGAAGCAGCTTCTTTAATGAAGGATAAGAGAGTGACTTTTAGCTTTCAAGAATTGAACTCAGTACCTTCAAATTTAAGTGTGTTTCTGTACAACCAAAGGAGGTACAATAAATTAGTTACAACAGCTCTCCAAAGGTCCTTGATGTAAGGGCTGAAGTTGTTCCCCAACTCCAAAGCAGTCTCAGAGTTTGTAGGGCATTGAGTGATGTTGAATAAAGAGCACAACCAGATCCAGATGGGCAAAGCAACAGGGCAATCTCAGAATAGGTGAGAAACAGTTTCTTTATTTGTAAAACAAAGAGAGCATTTAGAAATGATAATGCAACCTCTTTTCTTAAGGTTATCTTTAGTGGCAAGAACATTGTTGTAAAGTCTCCAAAATAAAGCTTTAGTTTTGGGATGGATGGCCTTACAGATCAATTATTTACTCCACCAGACTTTGGGTCCAGTGCTTCTAATAGCTTCATGAGCACTGTTCATTGTGAAGATACCTTGAGGGTGTTGTCTCCAAATTCTTCTATTAACAGAGGCACAATTTATGGCAATATTACTGATATTAATCTTATGGTCCTTGAGGAATTCATCCACCAGAGTTGGGGCATTCCAACCCAAGTTATCAATAATTGAGTTGAGCTTGATTGAATAGGTTCTCCAGATCGCAGGGTCAACATCAACAAACTGAAAAAGAGAAGTATCTAAACCCCAACAATCCCTCCAAAAGTCTATACTTCTACCATCACCAATAAGCCATCTAGAGTTGTTGTTAACAACAGTAATAGCTTTCTTAAGACTTGGCCAAATAGAAGAGGATTTGTAGTAGTTCAATATGTGCTAGATTTCCCTATATTCTCTCTACTACACTTTCTCTCCCATCGATTATCTCTCTTCAACCATGGTTTTTTCTCAGTACCAAACTTCAAATCTTGAAAACGATTATTCTAAACAAAATTCAATGCTTTACTTACCAGGAAAAAAATGCAATGGTTTTAGGCCAAACTATTGAAAAACACTTCACTTAAAAAATTACTTCATGCCAAGCCAAAGTTTTAACAAATAAAGTGCTTCACCTTCAAAATTCATTATCTGAGGTTGCAAAGCCCCATAAAATTAATTACACATTCAAAATATGCAAAGAGTTCTGCATTATTGACTCCATCTTAAACAACCAAATTCTCACTTAGTAACTGTTCTCATAGCAGTTCTTCGGTAGGCAATCAAATCATGTTCATTAACATCGTATGTTCAAATACAGAACTTCGTCTGCTCAGACTTAATGCCTTAATGAAGTCAATGTTACTATGATATCTCAAGCACCCAACAATTCAAGTAATCGTTGTTAATCTCAACAATGTTTTTCAAGCATTTAAATTCTCAACGAAAATGATGTATTCTAACTTGTCAGTAATTCAAGAGTTATTTGCTAAAATGTTATTTTTCTTTATACCTATATTTTTTTATGATAAGGGAATTGAAGAGAGAAAGATTAAGAGAGACCTAATAGGGAGGGATACATTTAAGAGAAAATAGGGAGTGTAAAGATATCTTGGAGAAATTACTAATAATATGAAAATTTTAAAATGGGAAAGTCTTCTCTTTAACTTCCGTTAAATATAGAGCCAACCAGAGAGAGAGGGTTGGCAAATCCAGAGTCACGAGTGTAGGGACCTATTCCTCGACCTAGTCCAAACAAATCCAGAGTACACGAGAAAGATTAGGACCTTGAGGAGCGACCAGCAAAGCCATTTCCATAAATCTTCAGCACGAACCTCAACCTTCAATTCATTTGGGTAGAGAAGCTCAGTCCGATATCAGCAGAGGTCTTCAGCCTTCCAAGCATCAAGAGGAAGAATAATGACCTTAACCACAGATTCTAATATGTGAGCGCTTGAGCGAAGGCACTGGTACTCATAATCCTCAACCAGCTCGTCAAGGCACTCAGGCAACACGTCAGTACGTCACATAAGAGTACATGGATCAACGTATCAAGGGGTTGATTGAAGCCCAAGCTCTAGGCAGTAAGGACGATTTCACCAAATTATAAGGTAGTCTAATTGCCAAAGAGTTAATTGATATGGAAGTACCAACAGGTTTACATACTCCGAAGATACGTAAATACAAAGGCACCGATTCGAAGGAGTATATTCAGCAATTCTGAGATTCCTTGGGATTGTACTCGAACCTCAACCATATTTTATGTCGTCTGTTTGTAACAAGTTTCTAGGGAGAATCGCTATGGTGGTTCCTCTCTCTCCCTAAAGATTCCATCCTTACATTCGATCAACTACATAAGAATTTTGTCAAGACTTATGCTCATAATAAAGACAAAGAGGAGAATTTATATTCTTTTATTAGTCTCAAACAGTCACAAGGAGAGAAGCTTGAGGTCTTTGCAAAGAAATTTCTGGAGCTCACAAGAAAAGTTGATAATCTGAATTAGATAATGGTTGTTACTGCTTTTACGAATGCACTCCAACTCGATTGCAAAGTAAAGAAACATCTCTTCTTAAACAAACCAACGACCTTGGAGGATATGATCACCAAGGTCAACATATATGCCGACCTGGAAAGGATGATGACCGAAAGGCAAAAATCTACTAAATTTGTCCTAACCACTAAAGGTCCAAACATAGAGTGCAACAGTGAACCAAAGGAGAACCAAGGTGATCAAAAGTGTTCCAAGGCAAACACAGGCAAACCTCGGAAGGACAATTTATTACCCAACCCACTCTAGCGAAAGACAAGTTCTACCGTATATCTCAACCGCTGGAACCAATCGAGGGCAGACCATACTGCATGCATCATAAGGTAAATCATCATGAAACTGAAAACTGCTATGTTTTATAGAGGTTGCTCAAATATATTTTCAAAGACGGGAGAATGCACAAGTATATTGTCGATCTAGAATCATACACGAATGGTAGCTAAAGGACGCAGATCGAAGTAGTCTAGGTCGAAGATCAAGCTGAGGAGAAATACTTGTACCATATGTACCACAACAACATGATTGAGACCCATCAGATTAACAACTCTTGCAAATTCAAACGACAGAGATTATCTGAGTGTTGCGACCTCACACCTCAAGATAAAAAAGTTAAACTTCTTCCTGAATTGAGCAATCACCGATTTGGGATTTTATTCGAGGATTGCGACATCAGTCACATTAAGTTTCCTCATCGTGACAAACTGGTTATCATCTTTAAGATGAAGAAATTTATCATGTATACAATAATGATTGATACTAGAAGCGGTATCGAGATTCTCTTTTAAAGTACGATCGACCAGATGGGATTGACCGATCAAGTTATTCCAAGCAACGTCGATATCAGTAGATTTAATAGTTCTATGGTAGAACGAGTGGGCAAGATCATCTTACCTATCGCCGCTGGACCAGCCACAATCGACATTGTATTCTACATCATCAACGCCAAATCTCGTTATCTTGGGATTATGGGCTACTGTTTGATCCACAACATGAAAGCAATCGCTTCTAGTTATCATCAAGCACTTTGCTTCAAACATAACAATGGTATTTATAAAATTAAAGGCAGTGAAAAGCTTTCCCAAGCTTGTAAAAATATTGTTTCTGCCATTCTTAACACATCCGACAGATACGCTGCATAACAATTACAGAAAGCTGGTCACATCGACGATCAGCCGTCCACAAAAGAACCTATAGAGTACATATACATTGATAGACCTAGCATGGGTACTTATATTAGTACCAAGATGGTCCAACACAATAAGGATGCTCTCGTTCACTTCTTACGAATGAATCAAGACATCTTTGCATGGACTTTTGAAGAAATGCCAGGGGTCGATCCATCCAAAGCATGTCACCGATTGAGCATCAACAACAATACCACCATGGTCAAATAAAAACATTGACGACTCTCACCTCGTCTTCGAGATGGGGTCAACATTGAGATTGATAAGTTGATCAAAGTGGGATTCATTCGAGAAGCCAAGTACCTGGATTGGATCTCTAACATTGTCTTAATTTTGAAGAAGAATGGAAAAGTCCTAGTTTCTGTAGATTTCACCGATCTAAACAAACACACTCCAAAGGATAATATCCCTATTCCAATCATTCATCAAATTCTTGATTTCACAGCAGGTCATGAGTTCTTATCTATGATGGATACTGCTTCTGGATATAATTAAATACCTCTCTTGGAGGCTGATCAAGACAAGACCACTTTTATCACTAAAAGGAGACTTTACTATTACAAAGTCATACCATTCGGACTAAAAAATGCAGACGCTGCTTATCAACGGTTAATGACAACAATGTTCAAAACATACCTGAGGGAAATTATTGAAGTTTACATTGATGATCTCCTGTGCAAGAGCTTACAGTCAAAAGACCATATCACAGATCTTTCCACAATCTTCAACATTATCTGTTTTAATAGGATGCGGCTCAATCCCTATAAATGTCAATTCGGAGTACATTCAAGCAAGTTCCTCGGCCATCTTATAAGCAAGAAAGGGATTGAGGCCGACCCTGATTAAATTTAAGCTCTCCTCAACATGCCATCTTCGAAAACAAAGAAGGGCGTACAAAAACTCGCAGGTAAGATTGCTGCTATCAATCGATTCGTCTCTAAGTCTTCATATTGATACTGGTGGTTGTTCTTACTACTTCGTGGGTATACTAAATAAGGAAAGGTTCAGCCCAACGAAGAGATCCAGTGGACAATAGAATGCGAGATAGTTTTTTAGGAACTCAAAACCTATCTGGGGAAGTCTCCCATTATGAGCACCCCGGTAGATAATGAGGAACTGATCATCTACCTCACAGTTACAGATAATTCTATCAGCTTAGTCCTTATTCAACTTAAGGGCAAGGTTAAAAAGCCAGTCTATTTCATCAGCAAAACCCTCACTCTAGCAGAAACAAGGTATTTTAAAATTGAGAGACTCCTTCTAACTCTTGTTTACACTTCACAGAAACTCAAGCACTACTTCCAAGCTCATTTAGTCAAAGTCATGACAAACTACCCACTCCGAGAAGTTTTTCCTAAAAAGAAAAATCACGAAGAGTGTAGCAATGGTCAGTCAGTTTGGGAGAACATGATATCAAGTTCGAACAATGACATTTAGAAAAAGGTTAGGCATTTGTCAATTTTCTCGTGGATTTTCCTGTGAAAGATCCTGATTGGGAGGAGTACGATCTTAACCTTACAGAAGAAATTACAGAAGATCTACCCACCAAACCATTTGACGAACGAGTTGAATGGATTATAAAGAAATGATGGAGACTTCTTATAGATGGTTCAGCAAGACCCACATGGTCAGGAATTATAATCATACTGATTACACCTTCTAACGGTAGAATCGAGAAATCAATCTACTTGGATTTTGAAGCCTCCAACAATGTTACGGAGTACGAAGCTTTAATTTATGGACTCGATTTAGCACTCGAGCTTGGGGTCCTTGAGCTCTCAGTCTACATAGATTATTTACTCATCGTCCACCATTACTTAGAGCAGTACAAGAAAAATGGCAAGATGATCGAATATGCAGCCCTCGTTGCCAATAGGATAAGCATATTCACAAAAGTAACTCTTGACTATTTACCTTGAGGTGAGAACAGACATACCAATTTCTTGGCTTATCTGGCCGGGGTATTGGGTACATAAGCACGATATCTTCAAATCGAAGTGATATCCACCCCCAACATTAATCTCCATTCCGTATGTACGATCAACACTGGGGGTGATGAAGAGGAGGATGACGATTGGCTAAAGCCCTTTATTGCCTACCTCGACCTGAAGAACAAATGCGACGGGCCACTTCCGACAGATCAAAAAGAGTGTCAACAATTGATTGAAAATTCGAAGCGTTATACAGTTCAGAATGGCCGTCTATACAGCCGACCAGTGACAAGGCCTTACCTCAAGTGCCTCTACAAGTAAAAAGCCGATGGAATGCTCAAAGAATTACATAAAGGGATTTGTAGCTCCCATACCGTAGGTTGATTACTGGCAAACAGAGCAATTACACAAGGTATATTCTAGCCAGGAATACGCAAGCAAGCAGAAGTATACTCATGCAAATATGACATATGTCAGCGACATGGACACATGATACGCACCCCTGCACTCGAACTATATGCAAGCAAGGTATTCTGGCCTTTCAAGTAGTGGGCGCTCGATCTTGTGCACAAATTTCCCAATACGCCAGGTAACCGATGTTTATTACTCGTAACAATAGATTACTTTACAAAATGGGTAGAAGCAGTTCCTCTTTATCAAACTAGAGAAGAAGAGGTCATCTCTTTTATCTAAGAACACATTATCATGCGGTTTGGATGCCCCCACCTAATTCGGATCGATGACGGGCTGCAGTTCATTGGAGAAAAGGTCGTAACCTTCCTCAGCAAACACAACATCATCCATTCCCCATCCAATCCATATTACCCACAATGTAATGGACAAGCCGAAATCACCAACAAAACTATAGTAGATGGACTCAAGAAAAGGCTTCAATCACAAAAGAAAGGAAATTGGATACGGGAGTTTCCTCATGTCTTATGGACGTACCGTACTACTCCACGACAATTAGCTAGTTGTTCCCCTTTTTCTTGGCTTATAGCACAGAGGCCATCATTCTAACATAGTAGCACCATCCTATCAGAGATCACGAGCTTATAGACGAAGAGAATGAATTTGAGCTAGCCTACAATATGAACTGGATTGACAAAACTAGGGAACGCACTATTACCAACCTAGCTCGATATCATCATATACTCGCAAGCTTGTACAACAGAAGAGTCTGAAGCCGTGAGTTCCAAATCGACGATCTCGTCCTTAGAGAAATCCCACATAGCAGAAAAGAAGTACATACTGGGAAGCTCGCAGAAAATTACGAAGGTCCTTTCCTCATCATTGGTCAAACTAGCTTGGGATCGTACTATCTCATGACCGAAAAAGGTGTTTGAATCCCAAATTCATAGAATACGAGGCGATTAAAATGGTATTATCGTTAAGTCCCTAGTTTTTCCACTACAGATTACTCTATACTCATTCTTTACATTCCAAAAGTGGGATTTTAATCTCCAACAGTGTACATTCTATTCTACTCAATGAAAACTTAAAAAAAATCCACATTACTCTCTACTCAAGTAGAATCTACTAAATCTCATAGATTGAAGCAAATGTCATACTAGTTTTCAATCGACCATCTATACATAGATTAAAGCAAAGGTTATACTAGCTTTTAATCGACCATCTATACTGATTCAAGCTAGGCAAAACTAGCTTGAAATCGATATCTATATAGATTAAAGCAAAGATAATACTATCTTTTTATCGCCCATCTATACATATATCAACGATTAAAATGAAGGTAATACTAGTTTTCAATTAATAGTCTCTATTAGACACAAGATAAAGTAAATATTAAACTAGTTTTTATCTCTTTGTATGTCTATACTATAGAAACTACATGTCATTTCTACAGGTCTTTTGCTTATGGGAGGTCAGCTGTATTTTCCCCTACTCAGGAGGTTGTTCAGCCATAAAATCTAGAGCTCGAGCAATGATAATATTCCTGTCTTGCTCCATTAATTCTACAGGTTGGGAGCCTACTTCCATTTCCATGTGGTTCAAGCAATTTTCTCAATCTATATCAGCATTACAGATACAGCCTCGGAATGCCATAAAATCATGCAAGGTATCCCTTTCGAGCTCAAGCTTCTTTACTTCTACAAAATCTGTAATGACAGCCATCAGCTCCCTCTAATGCATATCTTCAGGGCGATACTTCTCTCGGTCAACCATGACTATCTCGGCAAACTGTTTTTTTAACCTCTAATAGCGCTGCTTCAAATCTTTATGAAAAACATCTCTCAACTCTGCTTGTTTCCTTAAGTTTATTAATGCCTCAGTTTGCTACACTATTGTCCCTACTGCTTTGTCCAGCTTAGCTTTATTCATCGTCTTCAGACTTTCTAATTGAGAATGAAGTTCCACCAACTCCCAGTCATTTACATCACGTCCCCCAATAGGAGCCTTCTTCAGCAACTCATCCTTCCTCCTGATCACCCCCTCTAACTCTACTTCTCTACGACGAGTAATATCTAACTTATTATTGTTCTTTCTTAAATATTAATTTCCTCTTTGTACGTGAGCCTGAACACGAGCTACATCCGCCTCTAACTCTTTAATTCAAGTTGATGGGTTAATCGCGCTACCCCTTAGCAGTCAAGACCTCGGCATCAGTCTTTTTCTTCTTTGATCGCTCTCCGGCCTCGGTCTTCTTGACTCTCGAATCGACCATAGCCAAATCTGCCTTCAACCTTGCAACCTTCTCATTCAGTTCGTTGCATCGTTTTTGAGCCAGCCGAAGATCGATATTATAATGGCCAAATTCCATAAGCTCGAAATGGCGTAGAATTCGCTATCACAACAATGAACCTGTGACAATATTTTAATAGAAAACAAGAAATGACACAGGTGATTTTAGCGTGAAAAACCTCTGAATAGGTAAAAAACTACGACCTCAAGTGGAGGATTTTTGTAAAAGTATCTTTATTGCTTAAAGCGGATATCTTATTACAAGTGATCTCCATATATAGAAATGCTTGAACCTTGTAACTAAGAAGTTTGAATGTTTCTGAGAATCTAGAACAAATAGTTTCTTGATGATCTCTTGCGTAAGTTTTTTCTGGTCCTTGTCTCTTCTGGAACTTTTTCTTGCATGGCTTATATCCTCCCTGAGGTAGTGTCATTTACAAAAAAAGGAGTTATGAGCAAATGTGAATGAACAATTATTATCATTAACAAACTTATGAACTAATAATAAGTTATGTTATATTAGGGACATGCAAGATATTTTTAAGGTGAAAAGTTGATTGTGGAGTTCTAAAAATTGAAGAGCCAATGTTTAGGATATTCAAACCTTGGCCACTGCCTACAATTACTTTGTCTGCACCATCATACTCTGTGTGTTCATCCAGGTTTCCAAGATCTGCTATAATATGGTTAGTTGCACCTATGTTTGCATACCAATTGGATGTTGATGTTGTGCTGTTGAAGGAACTTTTGTTGGCAATCATAGTTGACAATCTAGATGGGGCAATCCTCCCTTGATATGCATAGTTCATCCGATGAGGACAATTAATAGGGAGATGACCCATTTTGTTACATATTTGACATGTAGGCCTGTTGGAAAAGGTGTTGTTAGACTCACCATTGTAAAACTGACTTTGTGGCTTGTAGTTATTGAAATTTCTTGGATTTTCACCATTGGAGGAGAGTTGAGATCTGTTTGAGTTATGGTTTCCATTGTAGTTCGATGGGTAACTTTGATAGCTATTGTTTCTTGAGTATCCTCGACCACCTCTGCCACCTCTCCCTCTATATTCACTAAAATTCCTTGTTGAGGCATTTTGTTGACCATTTGGTATTCTATTTGTAATGAAAGCTTGTGTTGCAGAATCTGTCTAAATTAAGCTATTGTTCCTTCCTTCAATTAAGATTTCCTCACTCAATAAGAGACCATGCAGTTCATTAGTGCTAATTGAAGAAGACTTGTCTCTGATTGATGTTGAGAATGCATCAAACTCTTGTAGAAGACTGTGTAAGATGTGAAACATGATGTCATCATCATCAATCAAACAACCTGGAGAAGCAAGATTGTCCACAATCGTTTTGATATTTTAAAGATAGTCTGAGATTGAATCATTGTCCTTTCTCAACATCTGAAGTTTAGATTTGAGTTGCATCACATGAGACTGAGAGATTGAAGAAAATCTACGTTCAAGAGTGCGCCATAACAACTCAGTTGTAGGGAGATTCACCACATAAGGAAGAAGATCTTCAGACAGTGTTGCATTAAGCCAAATCTACAATGCTTGATCTTATCTTGTCCAATCCAAAAACTTAAGGTTTGAAGTAAACAGTTGTTTACCAGATTCATCAATTTCAGTGTTGAATTCTTCAGGTGAGATGTTTGATCCATCGACAAGGCCCAGAAGATCGAAACTTTAAAGAATTGGGAGCCGAAGTGCCTTCTAGAGTGTATAATTGTCCTTCTTGAGCTTGATTGAGACCAAATTAGCTATGTTGCAAATTGCCATTGTTGAGCTCGAAGAAGCTTGAACCGCCATGATTGGAGCTTTGAATTTGAGATTTACACACATATCAAGGAAAGATAGAGAAGTTTGGAGAAGAAATTGGATCGATTTCTTATGTTTTGAGCTTTGAATCTAAGATTTGTACACATATCAAAGAGAGAAGGAGATTTGGGGGGCAAAAAAAAAAAATTGGATCGATTTCTACCATTTGGTTTCTCGCTATGATACCATAATAAAAACAAGAGAGAATGAAATAAATGATCTTTATTAATCTTCAAATCTCAGACTACAACTGTTTATATACAATGGTTAGTTGAATGTTTAACTAACTTCTGTTATAAGTTGTAACCAAAAGCTGTTATTACATTTATGAGCAGTTAGACTTAACTATGGTTATTAATCATGTCTATGACAATGATGAAAATGAATTTTGTACTAATCGTGACATAACCTTTTGGAGGAGCATCCACAACAGTTGAGCACGGTGAATTTAAATCCACCTAGGGTGAATTAAATCCACCCATATATTTTCATAGCAGTTTAAACCAAATTTGAAGGTGAATTCCCAACGCGCAGTTTTGAACCGCGCGGCGTCACTACGCGCAGCTCTGAACTGCGCGGCATAATAAAAAAATATATATATCTCTCCACGTGGCTCAATTTGGAGCGTCCATTACCCAACGCGTGGTTCAGAAGGGCGCGACATGAATCCACCCCAAATCCACCCACAGGGTGGAGAAGTGGTCTCCACCCTCACGGTGAATTTTGTGTATGCCACGTAAGCAATTCACCTAGCTGCTGGAAAGCATTTGGGGTGGATTGGAATTCACCCTGCCACGTCAGAATCCACCTAGCTGTTGTGGATGCTTATGAGTCTGCTTTTCCTTTCAAGAAGTCTGACTTGCATATCCCTACTCAACATGTGGTTATATTTCCTTTGTGTGACAATGTTGAGAATCCAACCATTCACACAAATTTGGAGATACCTGATTCTAGTCCTAGTTCACCTCCTCCAACAAATGAAGCCACAGATGCCATCATCAACCATGATAGCCCGCCACCAGAAACAATTCGCCCGACTCGACACTCTATACGAGTTATTCGCCCCCCAAGCTGGCTTGCAGATTATTATTGTCCTCAAGTGAAGTCTACCGATAATCACTCATCTCAACTTTCTCTCTCAAGGACAACTCCTGAAGGTACCCGCTATCCCATATCATCTTGTGTTTCTTATGATAAATCTTCATTAAAGCATAAAGCTTTTCTTGCCTCCATTTCTTTGTCCAATGAGCCTAAGAACTTCTCCACTGCCGTGAAATCAAATGTTTGACGAGAAGCAATGTCAGCTGAAATTAATGAACTCGAACAAAACAGTACATGGCGTGTCACAATCCTACTACCTGGGAAAAATGCAATTGGATGTAAATGGGTTTACAAAATCAAATACCATGTCGACGGTAGTATTGAACGTTATAAAGCTCGTCTTGTGGCAAAAGGTTATACTCAAGTAGAGGGAATGGATTATCATGAGAAATTTGCTCCAGTAGCAAAAATGGTTACTATTCGTTGCTTACTTGTTATTGCTTCGTCTAAACAATGGCCATTATTTCAAATGGACGTTAACAATGCCTTCCTTCATGGTGATCTAAATGAAGAGGTTTATATGGAACTACCACCAGGATTTTTACTTAAGGGGGAGAATGGGAAGCGACTCGTTTGTCGTCTTAATAAATCATTATATGGTCTAAAACAAGCCTCCCGAAATTGGTTTTCCAAACTCGTACAAGCTCTCCGCGAAACTGCGTTTAAACAGCGCAACTGCAAATTACTCCTTATTTACCTTGCGTTCGGTCTCATATTACAGTTTTGGTGGTATATGTTGATGATATTATTATAATAGGAAATCACGTACCTACAATTGAATCTATCAAAGCATTCATTCACAAAAGGTTTTAGATCAAGGATATCTTGGACGTTTAAAATATTTTTTGGGAATTGTGGTAGCACGTTCTTCGCGTAGTATTTTCTTCTCCCAATGAAAATATATGCTTGACATCCTCAATGAAATCAGTCTTCTTGGAGCGAAACCCATGGAAGTCCCCATGGAACAAATTCTTAAGTTATACCCTGATGATGGAGCACCCCTTTCAGAAAATACACGCTTGACATCCTCAATGAAATCAGTCTTCTTGGAGCGAAACCCATGGAAGTCCCCATGGAACAAATTCTTAAGTTATACCCTGATGATGGAGCATCCCTTTCAGAAAATACACGCTTGACATCCTCAATGAAATCAGTCTTCTTGGAGCGAAACCCGTGGAATTCCCTATGGAACAAATTCTTAAGTTATACCCTGATGAAGAAGCACCCCTTTCAAATGTAAGTATATATCGACTGTTGATTGGGGTACTCATTTACCTAACTATCACCAGACCTGAGATTACCTATTCAGTCAACATGCTCAGCCAGATCATGCAAACACCACTCCAACCTCACATGGATGCCACCATTCGAGTGCTTCGATATCTCAAATCTAGCCCGGGAAAAGGTATATTTATGTCTGCTGAAAATAACTTGCAATTAAGTGCAGATTGGGTAAGTTGTCCTATTACTCGCCGATCAATCATGGGATATTGCACTTTTCTTAGAAGCAGCCTTATTTCATGGCATACCAAGAAGCAAACAACTCTCTCACGATCCTCTACTGATACAGAATATAGAGCAATGGCCACCTCAACATGTAAGCTTATATGGCTCAATTATCTTTTACGTGACCTTGGGATACTCCATTTACGACCAATGCACATGTTTTGTGACAACCAAGCAGCCATGCACATAGCCGCTAATCCAGTTTTTCATGAGCGTACTAAGCATAAAGCATATTGAGGTGGACTGTCATGTGGTCCGTGAAAAGGTCCAAGTCGACATTATTCAATGCAAGTTCGTGCGTAGCTCCTGTCACCAACGAGCTAATATTTTCACAAAACCACTTGGACGTGAGCAATTCTTATTTCTTCAAAGCAAACTGGGCGTCGGGGATCTTCACACTCCAGTTTGAGGGGGAGCAATACAGGATATATACACATTCTCCACATATGTAAAGGATTTGAAGGCCGTTGATTCTAGAGACTTAATATGGGATAAGATATGCTGGATATACATAGAAGATATTCACCAAATCAATTATGGATTGAAGGAGATGGAGCTATAATATTCTCTTACATTAATTACGTGTACATCAAGCTTTGTACATGTATAAATAAGTTGAAGTAAATGGGAAAACTCAACTGAATAAGTTGAATCAGAGATTCTAGTCTCTAGAACTTTTTACTTGGTAATTTAGATTTTCCTGTTGGATCTATATTTTAAGAAAAATTCTAAGAGAGTAGCTAGGGTTTTAGAATAAATGGTAGATGGTGTGTAACTTACTTGGCTTAGTTAATAAGAAAAGATTTATTTTCATCTTTTGTCTTAAATTAGTGTAAGTCTCTCCGCAATTTACTTCCTTGCGCTGTGAGTTTACACTAAATTGGTATAGAGATACACATATATAAGATTGCTATCGTAGATTCGAGTTCCAATGGCATGTGTAGGAGTCTCGAGGAAGCCAACTATTTGCAACCCTAACAGAAGAGTTCAAAAATCTTGTAGAAGCCCTCTCCTTCGGTGTTTCCCACCTCCTCCTCAACCTACATCCCATTGGTTTCCTGTCAACGAGTTTACCGCCAATCCCTGAAGAAACTGTCACTGAAAAAAACTGATGTTGAGTCAAAAGATCGCCGCCGCCGGCAGTTCTAACGATGTCAACTCGTTCGCTGTCCAAGATGAAAATCCACCCGACTCGCGTTGCCGATAGGGCTGTCAGTAACAAGAGTCAACCCCAGCCAAAGCAGTCAGCACCGTAATTATGACCTGGACCAAAGCAGTGCTCAGATGGTCACGATGTCAGCTGTCAACACTATTCAACCGGTCGGCGTAGTTTCGACTCGAACTGCAAGCCGTATCATATGACCTGACACCAATATACGGCCTGTGCACATATGTGCCACGTCCAGGTCCAAGCCCAATTTTGGGATCCGATCCTTCAGCAAGGAAACGGCCCAAACCAGCCGGAGAAGAACCCGACCCAAAATCTTTTGCTTTTCACTCTGCCAGTTTCTTTTGTGTTATAAAGCATAGCACAACCCATTCAGCTAATAGCTATGGGCTCGACCCTACGCTTAATAACAATTGGCAGTAGGGCTGTTCACGGGTCGGGCCGGGTTCAGCCATATTTGAACCCGAACCGAATTGATCGGGCCGGGTTCTGAACTCGATTTTTTGTTTGTTTGTTTTTTTTTTTCTTTCTCAGATCCAATTCAACAAATCTGGAATAGTTTACAAAAATTGATTTCTTCAATACTTAAAAACACTGATAAAATCAAAGATAATACAAAAGTGTGATCTAATCATTCAAACTATGCGAACCGCCAACCACTTGAGGTGGAAGAGATCTTCATTGCCACCTGAACAACGCGCTTTGGATTCCCCGTAAGATGAGATCTTTGGCTATGCTCTACCCATCCCCTAAAAAATACCAACTCGGGACTATCAATCTGTCCAAAATAATTGCCCATACTGATGCTCTTTGGAATAAAGATAAGGGGTGAGATGCTGCAATCTGTCGGGTTTCGGTTTTTTTTGTTCAGCCCTAATTGGCAGAGTGAAAAGAGAAAACCAAAAGATATATAATAATAATAATTGTCCTTCCGACCGTCGTTTGTCACCCTTCACATTCTATGTTATGGGAAGCGTGTTTCCCACTCTCCCAAGTGTTTCTTAGAAAACTCGTTTGGGAAACGGGTGCGATTCAGTTTCCCCATTTATTTGGGAAACGTGGGTGAAGCTTCGCTTTTTGAAACGTGTAAAAATTTGTCTTTAAAGCGACAATGATTCGGTGTTTGCACCGGTATAAAAACAATACAGATTCAATGATCGAATCACGTATAAAACGAATTATCATGTGATTCGAGGTTTATAACAAAATAAGATTGATGTTATATGTCAAACACTGTTTATATCAAAATTAAACCCATTGCCTAGTCTTTTCATATTCTTATTATTTGACGATTCAATTTCGTTTCCCCTTCGGTTCACAAATCGTTTCAAATGTCGCATCTTTCATGTACATGTTTCCCGTTTAAGATTCCGTTTCCCGTACCCGCTTCGGTAACATAGCCCCCAATCTCTCAATCTCTCTTTCCCTTTCTTGCTTAGAGCATTCACAACAGTTGGAAGGTGGATTTTCATCAATCCACCCCAAATCCACCTACAGCAGTTGAGCCCAAAATTGAGGTGAATTTTACCCAACGCAGTTTTAAACTGCGCGGGACAATCAAAAACTTAAGATCTGGCCACGTGTCTCTATCTGGAGCGTCTATTACCCAACGCAGTTCTGAACTACGCGACATCAATCTACAAAAAATCTACCCAGAAGGTGAAAATTGGGTGGACACCTGGACAATTCACCGAACTGATAGTGGTGGATTTGGTATTTAGAGAGTGGATTTAGAAATCTACCTTGCCATGTCACAATTCACCTAGCTGCTGCAGGTGCTCTTAGTTAAGGGAGTTTCATCCTCCCCATTCTGCTGGAGAAAAAAACAGTGCCACACCCTACTTGAGATGCTAGTAACTGGGTTTGGGTTTAACTTACTGCCACTGCAGTCGCTCATCCTCGTTGATAGATTTGATCCCTCTTGTTGATTTTGATTTCAGGTAACCCTTATAAAATTATTTGTTTTTATCTAGATGTAGTTTAGAACAAGTTGGGTTAGTTTTAATTTCTTCGAATAATGTGTTTTTTTTTACAGTTTCTATGAATAAGCACTTGAATTTCATACATTAATGTAACTAGAATGCCCGAAAGTAAACCCAACTAGTCAGGTAGCTAGTTCAATGTTAATATACTTAATCTATTAACGTCAATGCGTGATTTGGAGTGTTGCTCGCTCGCGTTGTTTGGACGCCCCTTTATTGTTCGGAAGGTTTATGGGGTTTTTGAGAGGCAACTTTTTTAAGGAGTTAGTGGTGAAGTGGGGATAGGACTGGTGTGGGATTAGATTATGACGAACATTTCACATTTCTGTCATTAAATAAGTAGCTATTGATTAATGAAATTTACTCCAGGAAACAATAATTGGATATTTCGGATTTTGTAGTCTCGCATCTCAGATTAATGTGTCATAGATTGACTAATTAGATCTACCATTATGAAATTCTCTAAAGGTTGACGTAATCGATATTTATCGCAATAATAGGTGATTAGTTCTTTGATACCAAGTGATATCTGGAAAGAATCATATGAAGAGAGTATGCATATCGTTAACATGCCTCTGTTGGTCTGGTTGCGTACTAGTAGTGGCAGTGTAATCCCACTAAAACAAGGAATAAGTTAACAAAGAGTAAGAGTAGACGTCCATTTTACCTCATCATCAAAGCTTGTAAGTTGGCTGACTTAGTTGCATAACTTGTACACATTTCTCTTGTATTGTAACTTGTAAGGCACGTTTAATTTTACTTCATCTTTCTTATGTTTAAACAAACAAAATGGATTTTCATGATTTTGTTGAGTGTGAAATCGATTTATGGAAGGTTTGAGAATTGAAGAAGATGAAAAGATGGTAGAAAATAATTAAAAGAGAAAATCCTTGAAGAAGAAAATTTGGATGATAGACCAAATCCGGCTTATAAGAGTTTGTTTGGTCCAGGGAATCCGAATGGAAGTTTCAATCCGGATTTCACATTTTGATTTTCTTCTTGTTTTGGGCTTTTGGTCATTTCCTCTCCCTTGGGGGATTGAGGTATTTCCTCTTTTGATCTTGTCTCGAATCTTGTACTTACCCTATCTCAATCGTTTCTCATATAGAGCCTCCACATTGGGAGCTTTAGTATGATTCATGTTGAGAGAGTGAGAAACCTAAAAGAGAGAGAATTCCATTAAAGCTTGTTGATGCTTGTAATAGGGGTTGTTTGTATCCGAATTGAATCGTTGATAGTGGATTAGCTTGTGAAGCGAAAGGGGACGTAGCAAATTGGTGAACCTCTAGAAATCTCTTGTGTCTTTGTTGTTTATTTTGTGATTGTGCTTTGTGGGTTTTATATTATCTTCTTTTTTTTGCATTTGCTTGTGGGCGATTGTGAGTTTAATACCGTTCACTCGCAATTGAAATCTGTTAAAATAATTTTTACCGAGGAAGTGACAGCATAGGCCCTTATTGGGTAAATGTCGGAGAGTTGGAAGGGTTTCATTAAGGTTGTAAGTAATTCATCGGGTAAAGAGGCAATTACGTATGATCACATAGTCTCCTTGATTATGAGTGAAGATAGTCGGTGGTGATCACATGAATCATGCTATACTTTAAATTCAAACTCGAGTACGTTGAATGTTGAAGAGAGAGGGAGATCTTTTAAGAAATGATCTAAGTATGGAATAGGGTGTTCCGTATCGAGAGGAAAATCACGACAACCAAATGTGTGTTGGAATTGTGGGAAGAAAGGTCATTATTGATGGGATTGTACTGCTCCTAAAAAGCAAGATAAAACGAATGAGGAGAATGATACAATGTATCTAACCGAAGGGGTTTATTCCGGATATGACGCTTTGATCCTTTCATGCGACATCGAAGATGATACTTGAATACTTGATTCGGGTGCCTTGTGGATGCTACGGTAAACAAAAGTTTTCTTTCCGACATTGTTAAAGGCGACTTCAGTGTGGTCTACCTTGGGGATAAGAGGGCATGCAATATTGTTGGAAAGGGAAACATGGTGTTGAAGTTGTCATCGGGAACAACTTTGAGATTGATGAATGTACGACTTGTACCAAAATTAGGGCACAACCTTATCTCGGTTGGTCAAATGGCAGATGATGGTGGATATGTGAGTACCTTTGGTGATACATTTTGGAAGATCACAAAAGGAGCTTTGGTTATAGCTCAAGGCAAGGAATGTTGTATACAACGAAAGGCACTAGTCCCACTATTAGTGTCACCACTCCGAAGATTGATACAAGTGTATGTGATGCAGTAAGGAACCAGTAGGAATTTCAAAGGTTGTTGTTTAGTAGTTACAATAAATAAGAGTCTAGTTAAAATCTTAGTTTTAATAGTTATGGTACTTTAGTTAAGAGTTATGTTTATGAGTTACAATATTGAAGAGTCTTCAATATTTAAGTCTTATTTATGGGTGTTTGTTATAAGTCTTAGTTTTGGGTGTTAGTTATGATTATTATTTAAGAGTTATGGAGTTATGGTCAGTTATGAATCCCAAGTGTCGTTGCCTATAAATGGCATTTTGTAATGAGTTTAGGAATTGATTTTGATGAATGAAAAGAGTCTTGGAATGTTTTCTAAAGATATCCCTTTGTTTGATTGATTGAGTTTATCTTCAAACTTTAGGAAGGTCGAGTTAATCGTCAGCCGGATTCACAATTACCGTTAGTATTTTCATCCGTGAATCGTAAAACACGCTTCATTCCATAATGAGCTGCATCAGTTGGTAGCAGAGCAAGCAACGCTCTTGGAGAGTTGATCGATTCCGATGGAAGAAGATGCTACACGGGGTGAAATAGCGGAGCTAACACGACAAATGGCAACTTTGGTAATGGAGCCCTGTCATGGATTTGGGAAGATGGGCTTTGAGAACAGTTCTTTGACAGTGCTTGATGAGTACCCTAAATACTTGCACTATACTCTTCTTCTCAATGGTGAACCAATTTTTCTTTATGACGTTAAAGAAAAAATGGTTTTTGTTGATTGGGATTACCACCAATATTTGATGAGTATCTGGAGGATTCTAATGTTGCAATTAACAAGAATTGTATCGGTGTGCTATAGGTGAGGTGCCTCAAAAATTGTCATATGAGAATACTTTATTCAAAGAGATGGTAGTTCAAAACAATTCAAGCTATGAGGACCTATTTTATTCTTTTTCAGAAAGGGCATATACGTGTGAAAAGTTGTGGTTCTTATGGAACTCCATGCTTTTTATATCTGGTATTATCAGCAAAGTTTTTTATGGTGTTGAAAGGCACTGTCTGTTAATGTTTGTTGGAAGATACATAGGCCAAGTTAAGGGGATGATTTTTAATAACACCACCTCCAAAATTCGAGGATGAATTTTTGGAGAAGCAGAGGGGAATGATGCAGTATGGAACCAGTAAGAATTTCAAGGGTCGATGTTTAGCAGTTACAATAATTAAGAGTCTAGTTAAAATTTTCGTTTTAGTAGTTATGGTACTTTAGTTAAGAGTTATGTTTATGGGTTACAAAATTTAAGGGTCTTCAATATTTAAGAGTCTTATTTATGGGTGTTTATTATAAGTCTTAGTTATGGGTGTTAGTTATGATTATTATTTAAGAGTTATGGTCAGTTATGAATCCCAATGGTCGTTGTTGCCTATAAATGACATTTTGTAATATGAGTTTAGGTGTTGAGTTTGATGAATGAAAAGAGTCTTGGAATGTTTTCCAAAGATATCTCTTTGTTTGATTGATTGAGTTTATCTTCAAACTTTAGAAAGGTCGAGTTAATCGTCAGCCGGATTCACAATTACTGTTTGTATTTCCATCCGTAAATCGTAAAACACGCTTCATTCCTTAACGTGCTGCATCAGTATGGCACAAACGACTTGGTCACATGAGTAAAAAAGGGATGAAGGTGATGGTTTCTAAGGGTAAGCTTGACGGTCTTGAAAACGTTGATCTTAAATTTTGTGAAGAATGTGTTTTTGCAAAACAAAAGAATGTGAGCTTCTCTAAGAATGGAAGGTCAAGAAAACTTGAGAAGTTAGACATTATCCATACGGATGTTTGGGGGCCAACCAATGTGCCTTCTTTAGGCGATTCTCTGTATTATGTTACCTTCATTGACGATAATACCCAGAAACTTTAAATCTGCTTCATGAAAAACAAATTAGTGTTTAAGAAATTTAAGAAGTGGAGGATTATGGTTGAGATGGAAACCGGCTTGAAGTTAAGTGCTTAAAGTTGAAAAACGGGGGTGAGTATTGCAGTGACGAGTTTGAAGACTATTGCGCATCGGTCGAGGTTAGAAGACAAAAGACTATCCCGGGAACACCGCAACAAAATGGTGTTGTAGAACGCATCAACTGTACCATAAACGAGCAAGTGAAGAGTATGGAACTCTACACAGGATTGCCAAAGAGTTTTTGGGCGGATGCGGCTAGTACGGCGACGTACTTGATAAATAGAGGGCCTTCGGTTTCTTTGGAGTTTGGATTGCCAGAAGAAACATGGAGTGGTAAAGAGGTAAACCTTTCACACTTGCGTATTTTTGGTTGTATCTTATATGTGCTTGATACTTCGGATACAAGAACCAAGTTAGATGCAAAGTCAATGAAGTGTTTATTCATTGGATATGGTGGTAATGAGCTTGGTTACCGATTTTGGGATGCGAAGAATCGGAAGATCATCCGAAGTCAAAATGTTGTATTTAATGAGGAAATCTTTTACAAAGACTTTAAGGTACCTAGTAAAGAAAGTCGGGGTAAAGAAGCAGAGTATATCGATCTTGAAGTTGAGAACTCTCGAGAGGTTGAAGATGTAGTGGTTAAGTCTGATGCACCGAATCAACATGAAGAACCTGAAGATCAAAAAATTCCAATTGCACTTCAAAAGGCGGTGATGGGTACAATACTTCCGGCTAGGTACGCTAACTCCCTACATTATGGACGGTGGCTAACCGGAGAGTTACAAGAAGGCTTTAGATGTGAAAGCCAAGAACGAGTTGGAGCTTGCTATGGATGATGAGATGCAATCATATCGGAAAATTGGACTTGGGATGTAGTTCCATTACGGAAGGGAAAAAAGCATTGCACAACAAGTGGGTATATAGATTGAAGCTTGAATCCAACGGTTCTCAAAGATTCAAAGCAAGACTTATGGTGAAGGGCTTTCAACAGAAGGAAAGTGTTGATTTCGGCGAAATCTTCTCCCCGGATTGAAGATGATTACCATTCGGGCGGCGTTAAGTATAGTGGCGGTGGAGGATTTGCATCTTGAGCAACTTGATGTCAAAACGACATTTCTTCATGGTGAACTAGAAGATAAAATCTATGTGCGACAACCCGAAGGGTACGAAGTTCAAGGGAAGAAAGATTTGGTGTGCTTACTTAAGAAAGGTTTGTACGGCTTGAAACAAGCACCGAGACAATGGTATTTGAAGTTTAATCACTTTATGTCCAAAAATGGTTTCTTGAGATGTGAGAATGACCATTGTTGTTACTTCAAGAGATTGAGGAACTCGTATATCATTCTTCTTTTATATGTAGATGATATGTTGGTAGTAAGTGCCGACATGGGAGAAATTGAGAAGTTGAAGAAACAATTATCCTGGGAGTTTTCAATGAAGGACTTGGGTGAAGCAAAACAAGTTCTTGGTATGCGTATTACGAGGGATAGAAGGCGTCGAGAATTGAAGTTGTCTCAAGTGGAATATATTGGTAAGGTACTTAAGCGCTTTAATATGGATGGTGTTAAGTGTGTTAGCACTCCATTGGGGAGTCATTTCAAGTTGTCGAAGCGGGATTGTCGTCGAGCGCAAAAGGATCGCGATGAAATGCATAAGGTGCCTTATTCATCGGCAGTTAGAAGTCTTATGTACGCCATGGTTTGCACAAGACCGGACATTGCCCAAGCGGTAGGAGTGGTTAGTAGGTATATGAGCAATTCGGGCAAAGAACATTGGAAAGCGCTAAAGTGGATACTTCGACATCTAAAAGGAACTCAAGATGTGGCTTTATGTTACGGCGGTTCTGAAATATGCTTACAAGATTTTGTTGATTCCGATATGACGGGTGACAAAGATAGTCGGAAGAGTACTACGGGTTACGTATTTACATTGGGAAATGGCGCGATTAGTTGGATTTCGAGGTTGCAAAAGATTGTTGTTCTATCTATGATGGAAACAGAGTATATAACGGCGATGGAAGCGTGTAAAGAGATGGTTTGGTTACAAGGTTTGATGGAAGAGCTTGGTATGGAACAAAAGAATTCGAAGTTGTATAGTGATAGTTAAGGCGCAATACACTTGACGAAGAATGTGATTTTTCACTCTATAACCAATCACATATTCGATATCATTTTAGTCGCTCGCTCCTCGAGAAGAGTCGTTTCAAGTTGGTGAAGATTCATATCAATGATAATTTGGCCGACATGTGTACGAAAATGGTAACTTTTGGGAAGTTGAATAGTTCAACTTCGCAAGCTATCCAAGATTGAGTTTTAATTCGGTTGTGAGAAATCGACATGTCGATTTCAAATGGGAGATTGTTGAGTGTGAAATCGATTTATGGAAGGTTTGAGAATCGTAGAAGATGAAAAGATGGTAGAGAAGAGCTAAAAGAGAAAATCCTTGAAGAAGAAAATTCGGATGCAAATCCGGATGATAGACCAAATCCGGCTTATAAGAGTTTTTTGGTTCGGGGAAATCCGGATGCAAATTTCAATCCAGATTTCACATTTTGATTTTCTTCTTGTTTTGGGCTTTTGGTCTTTTACTTTCCCTTGGGGGATTGAGGTATATCCTCCCTTGATCTTGTCTCGAATCTTGTACTTGACCTATCTCCATCTCTTCTCATAGTATGATTCATGTTGAGAGGGTGAGAAACCTAAAAGAGAGAACTCTATTAAAGCTTGTTGATGCTTGTAATAGGGGTTGTTTGTAACCAAATTGAATCGTTGATAGTGGATTAACTTGTGAAGCAAAAGGAGACGCCAATTGGTGAACTCTAGAAATCTCGTGTCTTTGTTATTTATTTTGTACTTGTGCTTTGTGGGTTTTGTATTATCTTCTTCTTTCCGCGTTTGCTTGTGGGCAATTAGGAGTAGCTAACCTAGTTTATCCCTAACAGATTTTACTGTCTACTAATTTTATGCAAAGGGAAAATAATTTCCTTGTCCTTTCATTTACTACGAACCAAACACTGTCTAAGGGCCTTATTTCAACTTGCTCTTATTTTTTGTCAGGAACTAGGAAGGGATATGATACACACCCTATCTTCTACATTATCCAAGGCTTTGTAAGTGCGGGCTTTCCTTCATAGGGATATTACTGTTATCTAAATTAGAGTTTTACCCCGCACCCCTCTCCTGCAACTTTTGATTTACCCGAATTTTGGCACATGGCATTGTAAATAGATTGGATTTTGATCACTATTGTATGATGAAACAAAATCGAGTTACACCCCCAAAATTTTAATAGCAAATGCCAAAGCTGGGAAGGTAGGGAGGCTTAGTCTAAAGTTACAAACTCAGGATGTCAAAGTCTATTTTCCCAGCATGCATGTCTTGGCTTTGCTTAGCATTTTGAAGCAGATACATGGGAAGAGACCTTTCAGACCCTTATGATTGCCACATGGCTTGCAAAAAACTTTTTTACCTCAAATATATTTGCTCTAACTAAAATGCAAATACCATTAATCAATTTAAATTCATCATTGTTCAAGTCCTTTATCTCTAATTAATCAGTTCTTATTTGCAGAAATTTTGGGGCAGTTAAAACTTTGAAGTCATTGAAGTTTTGTCTTAATTGTCCCAGCAATTGCAAGATTCACATGGAAAACAATCACAAAGATAATTCTAGGGGGGGTTTGATTGTTCTAGAAGGTCTGGACCGTAGTGGGAAGACATCACAATCTAGCAGACTACTCTCGCACTTGGAGGGACAAGGACTTTCAGTCGAATCATGGCGATTCCCTGACAGAACCACATGCGTAGGAAATATGATATCTTCTTATCTTACAAACAATTCACAGTTGGATGATCGAACAGTACATCTGTTGTTTAGTGCAAATCGTTGGGAGAAAAGGTATGTCTCATTTGTAAAGTTGAAGGAATTATTCAGCCGGATAAATAATTTTCTTTATGTACCACATGAGAAAGCTATCAGGCATAACAAAGAACTGAAAAGAAAAAAAAATTGGGTAAAATTTCAAACTTTTAATCCGTGCCTGTAACCTAGATTTCCCTGCATTTATAGTAGTCTTATATCTAATGGTTTACAATTGAATAAAGTTAATTTTCCACTTATGTAAAATGAATAGAATTACCCCTTACTCGCAGCTTGTTCAAGTCCCTTCTTAATTTGATGTAGAAATAACCATGGAAAGTGGGACTCATAAAATATATATAAAACAGCCATCTATGCATTTCCCCAGATAGGAGGTTAGGAATCATGAAAATTGAAGCCTATTTCTCCAACACTAATATTTTGAGAAATTACTCAGAAGCATGAATTAATATTTTGAGTGGAGGATACCAAGGAGTGTATCGTGTGTTTGTAGGTCACTAATGGAGAGTAAACTCAGAAGTGGAACCACCCTTATTGTCGACCGTTATTCTTATTCTGGAGTGGCTTTCTCATCAGCCAAAGGACTGGATATTGATTGGTGTAAGGTGAAGTCTATATTAGCCCTTATACCATTTTAAACACAAAGTTCATCTATTTTTCATTGTGTACGAGATGCTTCAGAAATGGAGAAATCTTTGCACGTATATAGAGTCAGCAAAGTACCGAAATTTCATGTGTGCTGGGCTGATTGTAGAATATTTGATCCAGGAGGATCTTGGTCATTTTTAGACTTTTTTTAAAATCTATTCGAACAAACACTCTTTTTTGTTCGAATAAACTTTTATTTATATTTGAAGAAACACTTGTTTGAGTGTTTAGTCTGTTCGAGTACACTCCTTTTTGTTCGAATAAACTTTTATTTCCATTCGAAGAAACACCTGTCTCAGAACATGTCTCAGTGTTCTGTTTAGTCTGTTCGAACAGAGACTTGTTCTGTTCGAACAAACGCGCGATTCAGTTTATTGTTTTAGGCGTTTAAGGGCATAATTGTCCTAGTTTGTAACTAAGAACTTGCAACCCTCATAAAGGGGCAAGGCTAGGAAAGAGAAGATCATGTTAGATCAATCCAAATTTGGAGAGAGAGACTTAGGGTTTTGAGAGTAATTCGATTGTAATCAAATTAATTGAGCAATTGAAGCTCTAAAAATGAATTCTCCCGCCAATTTGTGTGTTCTTCGTATTGTTCTTCTAATTAGGTTATTCTCGATTCGTATTGTGGATTAATATTATTGAAGTACAAATAATAAACCCTAATTAGGTATCTCATTTTTTTTTTCTTTCAAAAATTGGTTTTTATTAGAGAGATGATCACGGGAGTTGCATAGAACCACATATCTTAGAGACTAGATACAGCCTCTTATACAACCAAGTCCAGCTTTGTCTAATTTCATATCCATCTTTATAGAGTTAGGTAATTCTTAATAAGAAGATAAAAAGACATGCAGTTGTGAGCTTCCTAGGTGTTTAGGTTTTAGTGTCCTCCAAAGACGGTATTTTTCATCTTCTGAAAAATTGCATCTAATTTTGCAGGCTCCAGAGGCAGGGTTGCTGGCTCCAGATCTAGTAGTATACCTTGACATACCCCCTGAGGTTGTATGCAGATTTAATCAAGCATCAAAATATCAGTATCATTTGCTACTTGAAGAAACTGATACATTAGACAACATCTTGTTGGTTGTGTTAAGTAGCAAATGGCATGTTTGCCTAACATTTCATTACCATGTTATTTACGACTTCTAACCAGTCACCATTTCTGATATATTATAATATTAACAAAATAAATGTGTATCCAGTATATATTAGAAATAATTAGCTCGTGTGGTAATTGTGTAATCATATTTTGATTTATTCTTTCCCTTGGTTGTATTCTGCCTTCTGCCTCAGGAAGCTTTCTAATAAGTGGGTAATGATTATTTTACCTTAGAAGAAAGAAAGGTTTTAGAGGACTGTAAATGACCATTTTTGAAACTCTATTATTTCAGAAAGCAGCAGAAAGAGGAGGTTATGGAGGTGAGAGGTATGAGCAACTTGAATTCCAAAAGAAAGTTTCTCAATACTACAATGTCCTCTGTGATCCCACATGGAAGGTATTTTCCGGTTTTCCCACTTGTAGCCAAACAAAATTTTCGCATCTTACTTTGTATAACAAAACAACTAACACAGTAATTCGTCTTAGTGCAGATTATAGATGCCTGCCTGCCTGTGGATGTTGTAGAGAAACAATTGAAGGAGTTTGTAATGAACAGTATTGCAATATGCCAAAAAGGGAAACCCCTCTCCCAGCTGTGGTCTAGGTCATAATTTTTTTCGAGTTGTAAAGTACTCTTATCATGACGCATTCTAGGGCAATGCTCAACCAAGCTGTAGAAAATATAACGTTATTGGGGTATTACATTACCAGGAGAAATAGGTAGAAGATTCGTATAATAAGTTACAAGAAACGAACATATTCAGATGTGAATCGTTCTCTAATGGTCATTCTCACCGTCAATAGATTATTTATGTTTATGTTCTTTTGATTAAGCCTCTCTATTGTTGGAGTACTCAATAATTTTAGGACTTGTTTGTTAAACTAACACAAGGGTAGAAAAGTAAATTTTTCTAATTTTAGTAGATTTTTATTTGAATTAGAATTATGGTTGATAATTATAATCCCCTTGTGTTCTATAAAAGGGGAGGCTAACTTCTATTGTTTTTCAGATAATTTAGTTTAAGTTTAAGTTTAGTTTTTTATTTGAGTTTAATTTATAATTAGAGTTTAGGTAAACTCTAATTTCACAATTAGGTTAGCGTAATCTCTCAAGTTCTTGTTCCCGCGACTTGATTTTACATTATATTCACGTAATTTTGGAATATTGAAGTGAAAATAAAATATGTCATTAAGATGGTTTAATACCTCAAAGAGCAATGACCGAAATAGTGAGGAGTGGCTCAGTGTTGGAGTTTAAAAGAGTTGGACAAATTTAACTTGATATAACTAGTGCAATGCTAAAAGATTTATGGCTAATCATTTATCACGATCAAAATTTTATGATTTATTATTTCCTAAGATAACGATTTGTTCCCAAGTTGCTATTGTTGTCATTATGTATTGGATATATTATTAGAAGTACTAGGATTATTTTGCAATGTTCCAACCTACCAGGTATTTTGTGAAAATCATGTGTTATGACTTGAAAGCCCAACAATTTTTGGGTATTGCTGGTAACTGGTAACTGGTAACTGGTAACTGGTAATATCTCTAGGACTTTGTCAACTGCCTTCCGTATCACGTGTTAGCATGAGTTACTTCTTCACTTCTAGCACACCAGTCCGGCAGTCAAGAACTGTTCAATGAAATTATGTAGTTATTATTCATGTCATCATCTCTCCAGCTGCATGGGTCTTTACTTGTTCCCGTTCCTTATTATGCACTGTTTTAGGGTTAAACTAAGCATATTCAACACCATCTCCAGGTTTTGTTAGTAGTATTCCGTTTGTGGTAGTCCCTTTAGAGCATCCACAACAGTTGGGTGGATGGATTCGCCCAAAAGCAGGGTGAATCCAATCCACCCCATAACAGTTTTCAATCTACTTCAAGGTGAATTTCCCACGCGCATTTCTGAACCGCGCGCTTGAAATGGACGTCCTAGATGAGTCCACGTGTTTAAATCTGAGCCATCAAAGTCCCAGCGCACTTCTAAACCGCGCGGCAAGCTTGGCCAATAAGAATCAGACACGTCATTCATTTGAATTTCTTTTTATACCGCGCAGTTCAGAACCGCGCGGCTTCTCCCTGCAAGTTTTAGGCTTAATTTTTGTCATTTCCTTTCAAGGGTATTTGAACAACTTACTCCACAAGTGCATGCATATCCTAGGCATTATAAGTGCATTAACAAGTGCATATCTTAGGCATTAGGCATTAAGCTTGGCATACCCAACCTTACTCCACAAGTTTCCCAACCCAACCCATTTTCTCCGTTAATCACTTTAAAATGTCAGGAGAGTCTAGTTCGCGACCGAGGAAAAATGCTTCCAAAACTGCACGTAACTCTAACGCGAAAGTAAATCGAAGGGGGAACGCCGATATGACAAATGTTTGGCCGGATCAATTGACGGATGACATCGATCCCACCCCATTGTACAATGAGTTGAACCGAGTAGATATCCTCCCGGACGGTTGGGTCCATATATCCGTTGTATCGGAGGAAATACCGGTAAGTTTTATGTAAATTTGATGTGTTATTAACGTATATTGCAATGTGTTCGATGAAATGCCCGAATAAACTTTGAACGTGTTAATGCGTTTTTTTCCAGAACCGAGATGAATTATAGTGTAGAGGATCATTGGATGAGGTACTAAAGTGGTACCGATGGATTGCAGTGTATCCGACGTTGAAGAAGTTGGTCCACGGTATGGGTTTTGAGGAGTTTTGCTAGATTAATGCGGGAAATTCGGATAACCGTCTCATTCATGCTCTTGTGGAGCGGTGGTGGCCTTCCACCCATACCTTTCACTTCCCTTGCGGGGAACTGCGTTTCACACCGTTAGGCTTCGTCATGCTAACAGGCATATCTTTTGGGAGGGGTCGCGAACTCCCGTACGACGAGAGGTACTCCAAGTTAGAGGAAGCAGAAAAGATGTTCCCAGGAATCACAAGCTCTGACATGAGGTACGGTAACATCACTCTCTCCTATTTAAAAAAGTGACAAGAGCCTTTGAATTTAAGTCTCCACAATTACGACTCAGAAATGGATATCGTGTATCCACGGGCATTTATTGCCTATATGATGGGTAATCTCTTCTTCTCAAATGGTGCCATATCCCTTCGGGCGGGTTATCTTGCAGCCTTGACAGACTACGATATTCTTGGTGCGTCAGGTTTTGACTGGGGTATGCCGATTATGGCAGTTTTGTATTGGGGGCTTGATGAAGTCTCAGTTATGAGGCCCGGGAAGGTGAAGAAATCGATCACTGGATTCTATGCGGTGTTGGAGTACTGGTTCTTCGAGTACTGTCGGGTTGGAATGTATCTAGTTAAGGTACAAAACTTTAACCATATTTATCCTCGTATTTCTGGGTGGAGAGATGAAAGGGTGAGTACGGGGTCTAAAATCCATCACTCTTTTGCTGTGATAAGAGATATAATAGAATGGAAGGACATAACCAACATAGATTGGCAACCATGGCACAAGTCTAGGCAATTGAGACGTCCAGAAGTAAGAGTTGCTTCAGCGCTGAGCACCCAGAGGGTTCTATTAGTCTCAGTCCTATACGGCCACGGTACGCTTTGGTATTTAGGAGACCGGTGTATGCGTCAGATGACCGGGCTTGATAGTGTGCCCTATGACCCCCCTCGGGAGATTATGGAATTCTCAAGGTACGATCGAGAGTTATATCAGAGTATGAAGGATGTGGACTTCTACGATGGTCGCGATTATCTTGTTCCTGATGTAGATTACATGACATATTGGCCTCTCGTTCATCCAAATGCCAAGATCGGTTGCAGTTTAGTAAAGAGGACGGGAAATATTTGGATCGTCGGGCGTGATCTAATGAGGCCCCATATACACTTTCCACCTACGTCAAGTTTAGCTACGTCTTCACAGGTGCAAGACTATTGTGTTTAGGCGACCGACGATCCACGTGATATGGGATGGTTCATGGATGTGGCAGGACCGAACGATCACGTAGACGGATACTGATCTCGGTGATGCAAGTACCATACCCGTGTCCACCTACGTATAGTACGGATGAGTTGTGGCATCAAAACCAAGGATTACGGTATGCGGCATATGAAGACTCGCGGCAATACGTTGATCGCACGACCGAGTTAGAAGAACAGCTGAGGCGGAGGGATGAGATCATCCGAGAGACCTCCAAGAGACTAGCTGAGATGTCCATTTCCTACCAGACAGAGCCGGTTGTGCAATGTACCTATGACGAGAGTCTCGCACGTGGCAGACGAGCTCGCCAAACAAAGAGAGGTCGTCCTAATTAGGCTATGTTTTATTTTGAATTTTTATTTATGTTTTGTTTAAACTATGTTATGTTTTAATATTGTTTAAACTATGTTTTATTCAGAGTTTTTAATATTGTTTTCTTATTTAAGATTTATGTTTTGGAAACTTGTTGTCCAAGTTACTCAATGATCAGCGACTAGTATTAATATTGCTTGATTAGTATGAGACTGAAGTTAAGTGAGGAGTGTCAAGTCTGGTTGACATCACTCTTATTGGAGCCGCCAAACCAATGTTTCAGTATGTTAAACCTTAGGTTAATATTTTTTTATGGAAACTTGTTGTACAAGTTAAGAAGACGGCCATATTAACGGCTATATTTTTGTAAGGAGCAGTGTCTAAGTGATGACGACGTTTCTAGTGATGAAAATTAATGTAATTCTTAGCGTTAATAGTAGTTATTAAGATTTATGTAATTTTATTATTTCAATAAAATTGTTATTAATGGTTCGTAATCCTTAAAATTGATACAAAATTAAAAAGCAGAAGCAGTAAACTATGTTTCTTTAAAGTGTTACAATGATGAAGACTTGGAAACAAAATACATTACAACTTCAACATTAAACTTGAAAAGAAAATACACTACTTTAGAAAATAAACAAACAATGATGAAGACTGCAATTACTCTACCCCTTTTTGACTCTACAAATGCACGACAAGTTCATCTCGTAATTAGAAATGAGCTCCTTCATTTCTAATTTCACGAACCTTCTGGATGTACTCTGCCATAGTGTTGATCGCGTATCTTAGATTTAAGTCCTCCTTCCAATTATCCACGGATTTTCTAAACTCGGGATCAATGTCCATTTGCCGAATGTAAGTATGACGTTCATCTTCCACGATCATATTGTGTAAGATTATACATGCGTACATAACATTTCCTAGATCACTAGGTTTCCAAAATCGTGCACCGTTTGCCAATATTTGAAAGCTAGCTTGTAATACCCTAAAAGCACGCTTTACGTCTTTGCGACATGCTTCTTGCATCTTCGAAAAATGTCTTTCAGCATCGTTGGATGGATTTCTTATGGTTTGAACAAGTATTTGCCATTTTGGATAAACTCCATCCGCTAAGTAATACCCCATAGTATGAGGTACCGTGCCTATATAATAATTGCATGGCGGCGCAACTCCATTAGACAAGTTGTTGAAAAGCCACCCTTGATGCATGACGTTCACGTCGTTGTTAGAACCGGGCACCCCAAAGAATGCGTGCCATATCCAAAAATCTTGGGATGCAACCGCTTCTAAAATCACCGTCGAGATTTTCTTATACCCAGAATATTGTCCCGCCTACCCGGTAGAACAATTATTCCATTTCCAATGCATATAATCTAAACTACATAACATCCCCGGGAAGCCTTACAATCCATTTACTTCTAACAAGTGTAATGTATCGTCTTCATTGGGAGATCTTAGGTATTGAGCGTTGAATTGTGTTATAATAGTTTTACAAAATTCTTTTAAGCACAAAATAGCCGTAGACTCCCCAATCCGATGGTATTCTTCTTGGGCGTCTGTGCTCGTACCATAACATAATATGCAAAGTGCGCGTATTATCTTTTGGTGCGAGGATAAGCCCATAGTCTTAGTGGCATTTTATCTTTGAATAAAATATGGGTTAGAAGAAAGTATTTGATCATAAATACGTTGATACACATCTTCGCTCATACGGAATCGACGACGAAATGAGATACCTTTGAATCTTGGGTTGTCGCCGAAGTAATCCCGGTTAAGGCTATCCTCCCACAATTTATGTTCATGGCTTTTCCACTTGTCAATCTATCGCCTTTTACTACCTCCCTGCCTCCGTTTTGATGTTGCCTCTTGTTCCTTTTCTTCTCCTTCTCCCATCTCAATCATAATCTTGCCATACTCGTACAATAACTCAACTTGACATCGGAATAGCTCTTCGTCACTGGACGATGATGAAGACGATAACTCCCATGATGAGAGTGATGTGTCAGGCCTGAGCAAGTCAACAAAGATTTCATCAGATATGATTCGGCGCAATTGATAAGAAATGAAGAAGGCTGAGTTTTGAGATATAAGATGAATGAGTTAATTGTAGAAGAGAGTGGAAGATGAATGAGGGTTATAAATTGAGAAAAAAATTAGCCGTTTATAGCCGTTGAGCATTTTGTTGAAGAAGTTTGATTAGGGAAAAACTAAGGTGAAATAATGGGGAACCAATAATATTTTTTATGCAGGCTTATGCCGCGCACTTCTGAACCGCGCGGTAAATACTAGCCGTTTAAAAATCTTGCAATCTCACCGTCCATGTGTGTTAATCATGGATGTTGAAGTTACGCACAGTTCTGAAGTACGCTTAATAGGGACCATTGGATGGGAGGACACGTGTTATAATCTTAAGGGAGAAGTGTATATGCATACTTCTGAACCGCGCGCTATGGCTACACGCTCTTCAGAACCGTGCGGCGTGAATTCACCCCAAATCCACCCACAGGGTGGAAAATCCAACCTTGGATGAATTTTGCTCTTGCCACGTCACGTATTTACCTAGCTGTTGGGAGACGAATTGGGTGGATTTCAAAATCCACCTGCCACGTCAGGGTGTACCTAGCTACTGTGAGTGCTCTTATGGATGTGACTGCTCTGGAACATACAAAAAAATTGATATTACTATTTTATCTTCTAACTTTTCCGCAGTTACTTTTATGGAGGAGTAAAGAGAAAGTTACAACACGAAGATCTATAGCAAGTAGAACTACTGTCAATGTGCAAATCTGTGACACCTGAGGAATTCTTGGACCTGCACTCACCTTGGACTTACAGAACACAAGTACTCTCATAGATAAAAAGTATATTGATATTTTAAATGGGTGGTTGTTACAATAATTTTGTGTATTATTTTTTACCACTCCTGGAGTCGATTACAAGTGCAATTGGCTGTGAAGATCTGCTGATCCTTTTGGCTTGTTTTTGGACCTTGAGAGTTGAGACCCCAATTGTTTGGTGCAATTCTAAGCCTCCTCTTTCAAGGTGGCAATAATTTTGCCGAAGAACTACATTTTCACTTTGGATTGCTATATGCTATCAACTTGTAGAATTCGATTGATTTATATGCATTCTCCTTGCAATATTGACTCTTTTTAGACCTCATGGAAATCCTTACAAAAAAAACTTGTTTTACAGAATTAGTTCCTTGGAGTAGTATTAGCAATGCTTAGTGTTAGATTTTTTCAAAACTTGAATGACTTGGTTTTGGTCTTCACAGTCTTTTCTCCACAACCAATGGCTAGAGAGACACGTCTCACGTTTGAATCTCACGTTAGAGAGAGCCGTTGCATATTCATCTCTATAAATACATCTCTCTTATCACCTTCCAACAACATACAGAAAAACAAGAACTGTTTATTATCTATCTCTCTCTCTCTCTCTAGCAGTTCATACTCCTACTTATTACGGTTTCTGTTTGAGGTGCTAAAGCAAACAAAGTACGCCATCTCCGGTACAGAGACTTTCGTATCGATCTAATGATCACAGCTCATTGTATCCTGGGAGAGATTCAATTGTATAACCTGTACTAAGAGGTTAGTCGAGATTCTCTTTAAAGAGAGTGCGTTCCACGCCTCGAGCTTTTGTTCATTTTTTACCATCATCTTTGTTGATGCAAATTAGACCTACCGAAGATCATCTTTGCCATTGCAAATCAGACCTACCGAAGATCATCTTTGCCGCTGCAAATCAGACCTACTTCAGTTCATCTTTGCTGCTACCTATAACTTTTGTTGCTGCTATTATTCATCTATGTTACTGGAGCAAATCAGACTTGCCTGTAAATGTTGTTGCTGTTGTTAATCAACTGCGTTACTGCCGTAAAATAGACCTGCCTATAATTGTTGTTGTTTCTGTTAATTACTGCATTACTACTACTGCTAATCGCTGTTACTACTGCTGCAAATTTGACTATTGTTGCTGTACTTCAGAGTTCATCTAGTTGTTACTGTTCCGTTATGGGGAAAGCAATTTACAGGCTCCATTTAACAATTATTTTACAATTTTAAAGAACATATCTTCTTATCTGTAATATGGCTCTTACCTCAGAAGTGTTGAAGTTTGATTCCAACAAACCCTCTAAGTTTGATGGTCTCAACTTCAAAAGGTGGAAGAACAAAATGTTCTTTTATCTTATACTTAAGGAAGTTGTTTATGTTCTGGAACAAGAATGCCCTGTTGAACCTCCCGTTCCTGTACCTGCGGTAGACCCTGATCTTATTTTAAATGAATATGAAAAAACCTTAGAGACAATTTCAAACTGGACTAAGGCTGATTTCAAATGCCATAATTTCATTCTGAACGGTTTAGCGGACGAACTGTACGATTACTATCTACAGTCTGAATTTATGAAAGAAGTTTGAGAAGCATTACAGAAGAAGTATGCTACGAAAGAGGCAGGCTCTAAAAAGTTTACTGTAAGCCGATATCTCAAGTTTACTATGGTCGACGATAAGTCGGTAATTTCTCAATCACATGAGTTGCAACAAATTACACATGAGATCGTGTCCGAAGGTATACATCTTGATTAGGGCTGCAACTTTTGTCCGAACTTCTTATTTTTTCTGATTTCTGATTAGATATTTCTGATTTTGAAACCCTATTTTGCAATTTCGATTTTCAAAAATTCGATTTCTGAATTTTTTCGAAAAAATTCAGATCGGAATCGGATAGCTGTGTGCAATTCCAAAACTCTAAATTTTCTGATCCGATTATTCCGAATTATTCTGATCCAATTATTCCGAATACCCTCCGATTCGATTATTCCAATTTTTTTTTCAAATAATCCGAATTGAAATATAAAACATTAGACCTTAAGATTCTTAACCTAGGGCATTCTCCACCGCCTTTTCTTCCCTATTCTCCACTTCCTCCATTCTCTACTGCCCTCCACTTCCTCTACTCTTAAGTTTAATCTTTATCACCTCCACTCCCTCTACTCTTAAGTTAAATATCTACTTCTTCCATTCTCCATTCTCCATTCTTCACTGCCTCGATTTTGATTCACAGCGAAGAAGAAAAGTTAAATCTCCTGGCTTCAGTTTTTTTCTAGCATCAATTTTAAATCTTTGGTTCTTAGAGAAATGAGAGCTCTGTTATTATGGTTTGATTTGAAGAAGTGAGAACTTTGTTATTCCAAAATTTATTCGAAATTGATTCCGAAATAGTCAGAATTCTAAATTTGTTCAAAATTTCCGAATTCAGATTTATTTTTACAGTTCCGAAAAACATCGGATCGGAATAGATTTTATAGTTCCGATAAAAATCAAAAAAATTCCGACCCCCTCTATTTCCGATCCAATCTGATCTAAAAATAGGCCTACTCTTGATTAATAATTTCAGGTTCCCATGATGATTGACATATTACCGCTGAATTGGAAAGACTATAAAAATATCCTGCAATACAACTCAAAGGAACTTACCATGGAGAACTTGATTACTCGTCTTAGGGTTGAAGAAGAATTTAGAAAACAAAACTTGAAAGAGGAAATCCTTTTGGTTCAAGCCAAAGGGAAGGTTCATCTGAAACCTAAAGGGAAACTTTTCAAGGATAAGAATGGTGGTAATCGGAACAACCGTCCAAACGGTGGTAATCCGGATAACTGTCAGAATTATGGACACCAGAATCCTAATAAGGGAACGAACCAACAAGCCCCACCATATAATAAAATAGGTTCTATTATGTGCTTTAACTGTAAAAAGCCTGGGCACATATCTAGAAACTGTCGAAACCGCAGACCTGTTGCTCAGGCTAACTTACAGAAGAGCCCTTAGTGGCTATGATCACAGAGATCAACATGGTCGGTAAAATTGACGGGTGGTGGGCTGATTCGGGTACTTCTAGGCATGTTTGCTATGAACGCAATTGGTTCAAGACCTATAAGGAGACTAAAGACCAGAAGGTGCTACTTGGGGATTCTCAATGTCGCGCCCCAAAATCTGGTAATTGTTAACTTGACCAATTACTAGATCCGAAGCTGTGCAGGTCAGGGAATTCACATATTCGCCCCACGAACAACCGAGCCGAAGAGAAATTCTGGCCCAGTCATTCACAATAGTATCACAGCAGAGCAAAAAGGAAAATAGAAACAACGGAAGACTAAGATAATAAAATTTAAATGTAAGATTCTACAAACCTCTACGCAGCAAGCTCAACTGCAATAACTGGAGATCGAGCCTCTAGCCCAGCTCCCCAAAGATTACCACAACAACAACTTAACCTGAAACTACCTGCCACTGAAAGGGGGATGCAAGAGTGAGCAAACAACGGGCTCACTACTCCCAAGAATAACTAAACGATTATACTAACCAATGAGATGGGTATAAATATAATGATAATATGATATAATAATATCTAACGATAAACAAATATATATATATAAATATATATAGGATGACTAATAGGTATAAGCATATATACTAACTCTAATAAGTCTATCTATAAATATACTTCATGCAAAAGAGTGTTAACCTACACTCCAGTCACAAAGACCACTAACTACACTCTAATCACAACCGTGGCTCTCAGCGCCACAAACAACTAATCACCTCCAAAACATAATAACACACGAGGGTAAACCATCCTCGGCCAACCACAAACCAATCGGGTTATCCAAACCCCAACCAGGCACAATCCCGAAGCTATTACAAGCTGAACGAGATCGCCCACAACCAAATACCAGCCTAGAGCTCAATGCAACGAACCAGACTAATCAACCTAATAACTTAAATAGACGCAGAAGAGAGAGGAATAGATACAGAAAGGAGAGGAAATACAGAAAGGAGATGAATCTAATTACACTAAAATCAATTAGGAGAAGAGGAATTGAGATAAGAGTAGAGGAATATGATGAACTAGGATAATTCCATAATTATCCCAATGCAATAATATGTTATGAATCTTATGATGATGATATGATGGAGTGAGATAATCCTATAATTTTCCCGAGAGCAGAAGATTCTATATTAAACGTAATACAGAAAGGATTAAGGATTTCTATCAGAAGAACCTACTAATTAAGGAAGTGTGCAGAGATGCAATGATTGCTTGATGATGATGATGATGATATGATGATGCAGAATGATTTAGCGATGTCAACCCAAGGGCTAGCCCCCATGACTAAAGTGGGCTGACAAACGTTGAAAAAAGGATTTACCTTACCAGATATAGTTGGATACAAGGGTACGATGTACTGCACTAGCTCGACCAGACTAAGGATATTACACAGATATTTCACACCGGAGCCAGCGTCTGAAATAGTGATATAATTCCAAGGCATTTCAACCACCAGGATAAGCCCTGTACCGGATAGTAAATACTGTCTCATACCTTCCCACACTCCCGAATGGGTGACTAGGTATAATAGTATCCATCCTGGACCCACCTTCTATTTTAACCCGATTAAGGAATCCCTGATCCTCTCGAGGGTCAGCCGATACAGAGTTATTTGTGTATCCGATCGCAGTAAGATAAGGAGAATATACTATTTATGGATGTGAGCATGATCCTAGAGACTGAAGCACAACTACCGTCAGCCCGACAGTACGCACAGGATAACCACCTACTTGAGAGCGTGGTAACCAAAACTAACACAGATGTCCTCCTGTGACTCAGTCGCACCATCTAAGCCTAGATGAAACAACAACTTAACCGTCACGACACCTAAACAACATCAATCTCTAAGATTCCTTAAAGCAATATGATTACCATCACGCACAACAGTATTCTAGCTGTCAACACAAACTAGTACTCATGGGGTAACCTACAAGTATCCAACGAGTAGTCAACAATCCCCAATAACTGAACTGCCTCACAATCCTCCTAATCATGTACATAAGTCTCTAACACGGATGTACAAGAACCGAATTCAACAGGAGGTTTCAGCCGCATTCCAACATCTCGGGTGACGTACAACTTCATAAACCACCTGGCTCAGCCGCGGATCACACTGAGTCATGCTGTCTCACGTGCCTCCTAGATGAAGGAAGGGAACACAGCCCTAACAACCTCATCCCAGGGAAAGAAGGCTTACGGGTAAGCTCTATTAGCTCTAAGAATCATGAGGACAATAAGTGTCACAACACGATAAGCAAACAATCCTAAGGCAAACTATCGGAAGTTTAACATCCACAACCAACCACCACGGACAAGCCATCTGCTCACCACCAACCAATAACAGTCCAGAAGATCACACTCCCACATGGAATCCAACATTCCAAACAACCACTAACCACAACGACAGTGCTCAAGGACCAGGCCTCGAGAACACAGAGCACACCTAGTCTAATCCTAAGACTAGTCAAAATAAAAGCAGGCAAGAGGACGAGCTCCGAATCGAAGACCATGTCTTACTGAAGCTATGCCACCCCAAGACTACCCTGGAACTAAGCCCAGTAACCCAAAGTAAACAAGGTGTTAAACTAAAAGCTGAGAACTATAGTCTCAGAACTACACTATCTCAGAGAAATGGCGGCTAACCACATACCGTCCATAAGTCTCTACTAATCCCCAAACCTAGTTACTAGTTCCCTGAAACAAGCTGGGCACCCTAATAACTAACCAACAGTACCATGTTCAATAAATTATATACATATATAAATATATAGTGACGCTGAGGCGTCGCAACATACTAAGAAATGCCTTTGCTCTCAAACTCGATGAAGAAAAAACTCGTGAGAACCACCCTCAATGAAATCGGTCTAAGAGGTACCTCAGGAGTCATCGTCACATCGACGACAATTGAGAATAACCTCATCTGGCTAATCACAACCCCCGATCTCTATTGAGTAACTAAACTCACATTATAGCGGGTTTTACTAACTTATCAAACCCTTAAATACTCTTGTCTAAGGTATGCTAACAGATAATCAGTAAAGTTCCCTAGGCAAATAACGATATCCTAACCTAATCACATATATAGTATACTACACTAAGCATTTCTATAACTCATGAATCAGCATAATAATCAAGTTATTTTGGAAGATAAAACTTGCCTGACGATAATCCAAGTCCGGCGGAAAATCCAACTCGGAACCCAACTCGGAAACCTAACCCAAAATCTACAGAAACGCCACGGAACGCTTGAAAACCTAACACCAATCAAGGAGAACAACAAACAACCCATCAATTTAAGAAAACAACACTAAACCCAAACCCTAGAAATCAGACCTACGCCAAATTCGAGCGAGACGAACGAAAAAGGAATCGGGAAAATTTACCGAGGATAGGAGAGGAGATCGCGGTGAAGCTCGGCAAGGATCCTCGGGAGAAGGGGAGGGTTGGATGAAGAGTTTGGAGGTGGGAGAAATGAGTGGGGGAGAGGAGAGAGAGAGAGAGGAAAGGGAAGTGAAGAAAAGAGAGGAAAAAGACCCAAATATAGCTGCAGACACGCCTCTGTTCGAACAGGGAAGATCCTGTTCAAACAGAACAAAATAGCTCGAAAAAATGAATTGTGCAGAAAACGTTGTTCATCCTATTCGAACAGAAATGACCCTGTTCGAACAGAACTGTTCCTGCACTAAAAAAAGAGTCCCCGGGGATTCCCCGGACCACCCCGGAAACACCACGGAACACCACCACAACCATACAAACAATTCTACAAGCCTAACCAAAGTTTCTAAAGGTGCAAACACCACCTCCACCGCCTCACGGTCACTGAAACGCCTAAGCCCCCAAAAATGAATTTTTTCCTCGGGCGAACCTAGAAATCCACTGGCCACTACAACGGCTCATCGGAACCACCCCAAATCGTACACACAACATACAAACATCATTGTCAAACTTTCTAGGCGTTCCCACAACTCATAACACCGCCCTATCGCCTAAACCACCGGAATGCCAAAAAAAGAATATTTGCCCGAACGAACTCCGAAAACCTATCGGCCAATCCAACGGCTCACCGGAACCGCACCAAACTATAGACACACTAATAAAACACCATGTCCAAAATATCTATGGGTTCCCAAGGCCACAATGCCACCTCTACCTCCGAATCACCTCCGAACCGCCAAAACCACAAAAAGAGAATCTAAGGACAAAACCACCTAAAGGAAATAAATAGATGCAATCTGGATGAAAGAGTATAAACAGAATATATACAGATTATAAGTGCGAAACTTATCGTGAAGGAATAATTGTAATAATACAAAACAAAACAAAAATGGCCCGAAAATCCGGGACATTACATTCTACCCTCCTTAGAAGAATTTCGTCCCGAAATTTTAAATACTTACCTAGATATAGTATAGTATATTTCAAATGCGATGTGTAACCATATCGTACTAGTGGTTACACAAGGTCGGTAAAATAGAAAGCCCCCTGAACTCCTCGTCCAGGTACACGACAAAACCCTTCTAGGTAACTTAGCAAATATTTTGGGTAAAAATATGTTAATATATACTTTGTATGAAAAATATATATACATATATTCTAATTTATAAAGTTTGATTATAGAAACTAATAATTTAAAGATGCAAAAATCAACATATGGGAAAGTAGAATATGATGCCCCTTTCCCTATATGAACAACGTCAAAATCTGATGTGTACAACATCCCCAGTCTCATAACACGTCTGCTATGAGCTCAGGTCCACGACACAAGAGATGGAATAACCTGTTAAAATGATGCATTCAATAAATAATGGAAGCTAATCCAAACGATCAGATCCAATAACCTAATCAATTTGGACTCGATTAAGAGAAAATATCCGAAACTCGTAAGAGAAATGTTAAAATGGAATATACGTCGAAACTACTACGACGGCAAACATAACGTCGCCCAAATAGCGAAAGATCACATAGCTAAAATCAAAACCCAATACCCAAAACGAAATAGGGAAAACCACTACCACTAGAAGCCAATCAATCACTATTCTAAGGAATCAAAATAAACATCTTGAGTCCTCTAAATCTACAGAAAAAGCCTACACACTAGACCTATGCTAGAAGCCTATACTCTGAAGGTCTCAAGAGATTAACTCTCTAACCAAACATGCGCTAAAAACACAGAACACCAAAGAATCATCCTAACTCGCTCTAAGAATAACTCAGCCTATAAGTGCTAGACACCGAGATAGGAGTTAACCTAGAGCTTTGATACCAAGTCTGTCACGCCCCAAAATCTGGTAATTGTTAACTTGACCAATTACTAGATCCGAAGCTGTGCAGGTCGGGGAATCTACAGATTTACCCCACGAACAACCGAGCCGAAGAGAAATTCTGGCCCAGTCATTCACAATAGTATCACAACAGAGCAAAAAGGAAAATAAAAACAGCGGAAGACTAAGATAACAAAATCTAAATGTAAGATTCTACAAACCTCTATGCAGCAAGCCCAACTGCAATAACTGGAGATCGAGCCTCCAGCCCAGCTCCCCAAAGATTACCACAGCAGCAACTAAACCTGAAACTACCTGCCACTGAAAGGGGGATGCAAGAGTGAGCAAACAACGAGCTCACTACTCCCAAGAATAACTAAGCGATTATACTAACCAATGAGATGGGTATAAATATAATGATAATATGATATAATAATATCTAACGATAAACAAATATATATATATAAATATATATAGGATGACTAATAGGTATAAGCATATATACTAACTCTAATAAGTCTATCTATAAATATACTTCATGCAAAAGAGTGTTAACCTACACTCCAGTCACAAAAGAATTAGCTCTTACACCAATATTCTTGTGACAAAAACTAATATAAAGCAAGAAATGATACAGGTAATTTATCGTGGAAAACCTTTGAATAGGTAAAAAATCACGACCGCGAGTTGAGGGTTTTAGTAATAATAACTTTTATTGCTTGAGGCTGATATCTTATTACAAGTGATCTCTCGAACTTAAAATACTTAATCTAGTAAATAAGAAATTTGGTGTTTGAGAATCTAGAAAATATGGTTTTCTCAGTAATTTTTCGTATATTTTTCTGGTCATTGTCTATTATAGAACTTTTTCCTTATATAGGCCTTACCCACATTTATATAGGCTACCAACGGATACGTGTTTAGTATAGCTGGCAGGTCAGCTTCTTGGTGATCCAAGAAATAAACGATTCTAGCTCAGTCGACTATGGAGTCTGAGTTAGTAGCACTAGCTGTAGCTAGTGAGGAGGTGAGTTGGTTGAAAGACCTCTTGTCTTATATTTATTTATGGAGTAGGCCTATATCACCGATTTTGATCCACTCGGACAGTACTGCTGCGATAGCCAGAGTACGAAACAATAACTATAATGGCCCAATTTTGTAAGCTCGAGATGGCTCAAAATTAGCTCTTACACTAATATTCTTGTGACAAAAACTAATATAAAGTAAGAAATGATACAGGTAATTTATCGTGGAAAACCTTTAAATAGTTAAAAAACCACGACTGCGAGTTGAGGGTTTTAGTAACAATAACTTTTATTACTTGAGGCTGATATCTTATTACAAGTGATCTCTTGAACTAAAAATACTTGATCTAGTAAATACGAAATTTGGTGTTTGAGAATCTAGAAAATATGGTTTTCTCAGTGATTTTTCGTGTATATTTCTGGTCCTTGTCTATTATGGAACTTTTCCTTATATAGGCCTTACCCGCATTTTGTTATCGTGCTGAAGCACGTTCTCCAAACAATGAGGTAAGTGGAGGTTGATTGAGTAACTGTTGAGTTCGTGAGAGACGGGTGTCTTTGACTTGTTCATGCTTTTCGGTTGTGCTCGACCCACGTTCTTCATCAGTTTGTGATGTAGGTGTCAATGTTGACTGTTTATGTCACATGTAAAATGCGTGAGTCTAATATGGAGGTAGTTCGAGTTGAAGGTAGCTCGAATTGGGTTAGGTCGAGGGATAGGTCCCTACAATTACTATAATGGTAATAAGTTAGTGATACGATGCAAACATAGTACGATGATAAGTTATCTCACATTTAGTGCTGTTACAGTAGATTTTCTAAGATCAGAAAACAACTTGGCAGTTCCTTTGACGAAAAGACTTTCTCGTGATAAAGTTTGGAGTATATCCTTAGGGATGGGACTAAAACCTATTATAGAATTACAAGTGGTGGGAACCCAACCTAAATGAGTAGAAATCCCAAGAAATAGGTTCAATGGGAAAAACAAATCATTGTAATATAGAATCATGCAACTAGGAGCTTGTCACTCCATAGTTAATCTCATTGTACATAATGTATAGATGCATGATATCTTACAGCGACTGTGAGGTTGAGTTTCTTAAACTCTTAATGAGTTTTATATCTCATTCTTTGAGTGGGGTGTCTAGCTATAAGAACACTCTTAATAGACTCACCAAAGTGATTGTAGAAGTACGGCTATTTTCTATGAGAATTAGGCTAAATTCTCTAAAGCCTTCACCTATACTAAGATTAAGCACATGGTCGAAATGTGCTGGCATTTAGAACTTACACCTGGTAGGGTTGTATGTAGTTTTCCTCACTGTATAAAAATAAATAATAAGTTCAAGACTCTGATTACTTATTATTTTTATACGTTGAAGAATGTCTGTTACGTAGAGGTTCAAGTCTAAATACACCTTTACTTAAGTACATTTATATATATATTGAACCGTACTCTCATTTCTTTTTCATTCATTTCTCATTTTGGGAGTTTTTAAATGTGGAGGATTGTTGGATTTTTTCAAAACTTGAATGACTTGGTTTTGGTCTTTGCAGTCTTTTCTCCACAACCAACGGCTAGGGAGACACGTCTCACGTTTGAATCTCACGTTGGAGAGAGCCATTACATATTCATCTCTATAAATACATCTTTCTTACCACCTTTCAATAACACACAGAAAAACAAGAACTATTCATTATCTCTCTCTCCCCAGCAGTTTATATTCCTACTTATTACGGTTTCTGTTTGAGGTGCTAAAGCAAACAAAGTATGTTGTCTTTGGTATAAAGACTTTCGTATCGATCTAACGATCACAACTCATTGTATCCTGGGAGAGATTCAATTGTATAACTTGTACTAAGGGGTTAGAAGAGATACTTTTTAAAGAGAGTGTGTTCCACGCCTTGATCTTTCATTCATTTGTTGTCATCATCTTTGTTACTGCAAATCAGGCCTACCAAAGATCATCTTTGCCGCTGCAAATCAGACCTACCGAAGATCATCTTTGCCGCTATAAATCAGACCTACTTCAGTTCATCTTTGTTGCTACCTGTAACTGTTGTTGCTGCTATTATTCATCTGTGTTACTGCCACAAATCAGACCTACCTGTAACTGTTGTTACTACTGTTAATCAACTGCGTTACTGCCGCAAAATAGACCTGCCTATAACTGTTGTTGTTTATGTTAATTACTACATTACTACTGCAGCTAATCACTGTTACTACTACTGCAAATTTGACTATTGTTGTTGTACTTCAGAGTTCATCTAGTTATTGTTGTTTTATTCTGGGGAAAGAGATTTACAGGTTCCATTTAACAGTTATTTTACACTTAGAAACCATTGTTTTTGTAGGTAAAGAAAAAAAAAGAAAAACAAGAAATAAAGCAATCTATAAACAAAAAATCACAAGAAAAGTAAAAGTAGAGACCCTACTCTATTCTCTCAGCTAAATAAAATTTGTTCTTAAATCCAAGTTTTCTTTTAACAATAACCTTTGAATTTGAGTGACCTTTGTCATCATCCATTAAATATTGCATGCTTGAGATCTCTAGGTACAACATTTGCTACTCATATATGACACAAATTGTAGTGCCACATTTCAATAACAAAGGGCAAAATAAATATTTTTATAAAAACACCTCATATGAGTTTGATCCCTTAACTTTTTGGTCATTTCCTAAAACTTATTTTCATTCACCTCTTTTGCTTATGTAAATGTAACTCTTAAACCCCATATAATAGCTTAAAACTTAGTCCCACATTGTTTAGAAAGTTAATGAATATATATTCAGATAACCTATGGTTGATATGTTATGTATGTACATGTGGCTAAGAGAGAGTGTATATGTGTGTGAGTGTATGGGGGTCTTTTATACCCTTAACATACTTGGACCTCCCGTACCTGCGATAGACCCTGACTTAATTGCAAACTAACATGTGACAATATCTTAGAGTCAATTTCGAATTGGACTGAGGCTGATTTCAAATGTCGTAATTTCATCCTGAATAGTTTAGCGGACGAACGGTACGATTACTATCTACAGTCCTAATCTACGAAAGTCGTTTGGGAAGTATTACAAAAGAAATATGATATGGAATAGGTAGGCTCTAAAAAGTTTTTTGTAAGCCGATATCTCAAGTTTACTATAGTCGACGATAAATCGGTAATTACTCAAGCACATGAGTTGCGGCGAATTGCGCATGAGATTGTATCAGAAGAGAAACCTCTTGATGAGCAATTTCAGTTTGCCGTGATGATTGACAAATAACCACATAATTGGAAGGACTATAAGAATATCCTGCGACACAAGTCAAAAGAGTTTACTATGGAGAACTTGATTACTCGCCTTATGGTTGAAGAAGAATCCAAAAAACAAGACCTAAAATAGGGGATCATTTTGGCTTAGTCCAAAGGTAAGGTCCATTTGAAACCTAAGGGGAAACACATGAAGGCTAAGAATGGTGGTAATCAGAACAAGCCTTCAGAACAGTGGTAATCTGAAAAACCGTCAAAATGGTAGACACTAGAATCCTAATAAGGGAACGAATCAACAAACCCTACCAAATAATGGAATAGTTTTTATTGTGTGCTTCAACTATAAGAAGCCGAGGTAAATATCTAAGAACTGTCAAAACTGCAGACCTGTTGCTCAGGTTAACGTTACCGAAGAGCCCTCAGTGGCTATGATCACAGAGATCAACATGGTCGGTAGAACCGACGAGTGGTGGGCTAACTCGGGTGCTTCTAGGCATGTTTTCTATGAACGGAATTGGTTCAAGACCTACAAGGAGACTGCAGACTAGAAGGCACTACTTGGGGATTCCCATTACACCAAAATGTTAGGCACTGAAGATGTTTAATTGGTATTTACCTCTGGAAGGGCATTGACTCTGAAGGATGTGATGCACACTCCTAAAATGTAGAAATTTTTTGTCTTTGGCAATCTTCTCAACAAGGTAGGATTTCAGCAGACTATTGGCTCAGATCAGTGTAATTTGATTAAGAGTAGGATTTTTGTGGGAAAGGGATTTGCTTGTAATGAAATACTTAAAATGAGTATTAAAATGAATAAATCTACTTCTGCTTACTTATAATTTTCTTTTAATATTTGGCACTCTAGGTTATGTCATGTTAACAAGAAGTTAGTAGACAATATGAGTAAACTTGGTATAATCCTAAAGTAGATTTGAATGATTTCGATAAATGTCAATCTTCTAATCAAGCTAAAATTACTAAAACCTCGCATAAAAGTGTTGTTAGGAAAATACAACTTTGTAATTTAGTTCACTTTGATATTTGTGAAATGGACGGTACTTTGACTTAAAATGGTAAAAGATATTTTATAACTTTTATAGAAGATCACTCAAACTATACTTATGTTTACCCTAATGTATCACAAAAGTGAAGCAATAGATATGTTTAGGATATATGTAACAGAGGTTAAAAATCAGTTTGATAGAAACATTAAAAGATTTCGTAGTGATAGAGGAACAAAGTATGATTCACGTGAATTTCAAAACTTGTATGAATCCTTAGGAGTTATACATGAAGCTACTGCTCCATATTCTCTAGAATCTAACGGTAAAGTTGAACGCAAAAATAATACTTTCACTAAACTGATAGTTGTTATATTACTTAGTTCTAAATCACCTAAATTTGTATTGGGTGAAACATTATTATTGGTTTGCCATGTTATAAACTGTATTTCTTATATTACATCTGAATTGTCACCTTATGAAATTTGGAGAGAAAAAAACCTAATGTTAACTATTTAAAGTTTAGGTTGTTTAGCCTATGTTCGTAAACATGATCCTAAACGAATAAAACTAGATAGTAGAGTCTTAAAATGTGTATTCATTGGTTATGCTATTAATAGTAAGGCTTGCAGGTTTTTTAACATTAGGGATAATGTTATTATTGAATTACTTAATGTTGATTTCTTTGAGGACAAGTTTCTCTACTTACTGAGGAATAGTGGGGGTAGTAGTAAGGGCTCTCAACCTTTTAAGTCTGCAACCCCTAATATACCTCAAGTAAAAGTTTCTAGATTTGTTGATTCTCATAATACAAACCCAAAACTTGGTAGAGGTAAACGCCCAATGATTGCTTAGGATTTTGGTAATGATTATGTTGTACATACCTTAGAATCTGACCCTAACACTATCAGAAAAGTGTTAACTTTGAGTGACATTGATTTGTGGCAAGAAGCCATTGATGATAAAAATAGATTTTCTTACTACAAATAAAACTTGGGAATTAGTTAACTTATCTTCTAGTAGTCATTCTATTGGGTGTAAATGGATCTTATAGAGAAAACTTAAATTAGATAGTACTTTAGATAAGTATAAGGCAAGACTTGTAGCAAAAGGATATATGCAAAAGGAAAACATAGATTTTTTGACACATATTCCTCAGTTACTCGTGTAATAACCAATTTCCGTACACAATTTGATCATTTACCAAATGGATGAAAAAACTGCATTTTTAAATGGAGAGCTTGAAGAGGAATTATATATAAATTAGCCTGAAGGCTTTGTGGTACCTGGTGAGGAACATAAAGTTTGCAAGCTGAATAAGATCTTATACGGTCTAAAGCAAGCTCCAAAGCAATGGTACGACATGATCGACCAATTACTTCTTTAAAACTGTTTTAAGATTAACGTTGTTGATAAATGTTATATCATAAAGTATCTGGCAAAAGTTGTATAATGATTTATCTATATGTTGATAATCTTCTTATTTTTGGTTCTACACTTGATATTATTTTAAAAACCAAAAATGTGTTTAATGATAACTTTGATATGAAGGACCTAGGCGAGGCTAGTGTAATTTTAGGCATTAAGATCACGCGTACAAAGACTGGTATTACTCTCGATCAATCTCATTACATTGAAAAGATCTTGATAAAGTACAAATATTTTGACTGTAGACCTGCTTGTACTCCTTGTAACACACACGTTAATTTCTTAAAAAAATGTGGGGGAGGTAGTTAGACAAAAGGAATAAGCAAGTATTATTGGTAGCCTTCACTATGTTATGGACTGTACTAGGCCCATTATAACTTATGATATAGGGGTTCTATGTAAATTTACAACTAAACCAAGTTTGGCGCACTGAGATGCTATTGATCGAGTTATGTGGTACCTAAAAAGGACCATAAACTTGGATTTACACTACCAAAGGTTTCCCCCGGTCCTTGATGGATTTAACGATGTAGGTGGGAACATATTTTCAGATGATTCCAAAGCCACCAGCGGATACGTGTTTGGTATAGTTAGCGGGGAGGTTTCTTGGAGATCCAAGAAATAAACTAGCTATTTTAGCTTAGCCGACTATGGAATCTGAGTTAGTAGCACTAGCTGCAGCTAGTGAGGAGATAAGTTGGTTGAAAGAGCTTTTGTCCTATATTCTTTTATGGAGTAGGCCTATATCGTCGACTTTGATCTACTCGGATAGTACTGTTGCGATAGACAGAGTACAGAATAATTACTATAATGGTAAGAAGTTAGCGATACGTTGCAAGTACAGTATGATGAGAGGGTTTCTCACATCTAGTACTATTACGGTAGATTTTGTAAGATTGGAAAACAACTTGGTAGATCCTTTGACGAAGGACTGTCTCATGACAAAGGTTAGGACATATTTTTAGGGATGTAACTAAAGCCCGTTATAGGATCACAAGTGATGGGAACCCAGCCTAAATGACTGGAGATCCCAAGAAATAGTTTTAGTGGGAAAAATAAATTGTTGCAATATAGAATCATGCAACTAAGGAGCTTATCATTCCAGAGGTTATCTTGCGGAAGTAATTGTAAGGTTGAGTTTGTTAAACTTTTAATGAGTTTTATATCTCATTCTTTGAGGGGGGGGGGGGATGTGTAGCTATAAAAACACTCTTCATAGACTCACCAAGGTGACTGTGGATGTGTGATCGCTTCCTATAAGAATTGGGTTAATTCTCCAAAACCTTCACCTATACTGGGATTAAGTACATGGCCGAAATGTGCTGGCATTTCAAATTTGCACCTGATTGGGTTGAATATGGTTTTCTTCACTGTATAAAACTGGATAATGAGTTCAAGACTCTAATCACTTATCATTTATGTAAGTAAAACTCTATATATCGAAACTGTTCTCCCATTTCTTTTCTCCTTCCAAAAAGTTTTGAAAAGTGGGGGATTGTTAGATTTTTAAAGCTTATAAAAGACAAAAAAAATGTTTTTATAAAAACACCTCATATGGGTTTGATCCATTGACCTCTTGGTCATTTTCTAAAACTCTTTTGTATTCACCTCTTTTTGCTTATGTAGGCCATATGACTCTTAAAACCCATATAATCGCCTAAAACTTAGTTTCACATTGTATATAAAGTTGGGAATGTATATTCATATAACCTAGTTGATATGTAATGTACATGTAGCTAAGAGAGAGTGTATATCAAGGGAGAAGCTAGTAAGGGCTGAAATGACCCACTGAGATTTACATCTCTACTATACTTGTATTAAATGGTAAACATTTTAAGCATTTGCTTGGTATTTTGACCCCATTCAAAACATGTGTGACATTCCTCCCACCTTTTCTCTTTGTATATCCTCATGAGTTATCCTTATTTTCTTGGGATTTTTTTAGTCATTTGAAAATTATTCAAAAATTATGAGAATAAATACTACTTTATGCCAACTTTACCAAATCGAACTCAGGAAACAATAAATTCCAAAATCGATATAGGCAAGAGGAAAAACTATTTTTGCCCCTACTAAAGTTGTAATATAACATCAAAAAACCACCTGTTTTTGGGCTCTACAAGTACGAATGTCACATCATAAATAATAAAAAATTATAAAAATTATTTAAAACTATTATATTAAGCCACGTGTTATTGTCATTTGCTTTTTATCATTCGTTAAGAAAAACTTTGTCATTATATCACCAGCAATCAATGTCATTTATTAAGAAATATTGGTCATTTGTTTTCCCAGAACTATCTCCTTTGTTTAGAAATCTATCATTAATATTCTCGCAAGTTTCATATTTGTTCAAAATTGTTTGTCCTTTCTAGCACCATAACGTTGTCATTTTTTCAATAAAATGTTACCTGTTTCAAAATGAGATCTATTTTTTGCAGGCATGTAGGCTCTACAAGTATGAATAACACTTTCAAAATAATAATAGCAAAAGTTCTAATCATTTAAAAATATATTATCATGCCATGTGTGTTCAAATTTAATTCCTTAATGTACATGTATGGCAAACATTATCACTATCTCATGCATGACTTGTCATTTATTTCGGGACAGTTTGTCCCACCTTAAAATAGATTTATTATTTATAAGAAGGCAGTCTCTGTCACCAATTCTATTATTATTTCCCATCTTGTTTATGGTTAGGTATCATGTATGGTTAACATGAGTTTGTCTGGTTTTGGCACCAAAAGCGATCCCGATTCATCGAACAGTTTCTTCTTCTTACTCGAGCCCAAAAACCATCCCGATTATTTGTCACAAACTGTCTGTATGACTATTACCTACCCAGTGTTTGATTAAAGACTGGTACTCTACTCCATGGGCATGGAGGATATGATGGTACTCTACTCATAGAGATGGTACTATACTCCTGGAGATGGTACTCTACTCTACTCTACACATAGAACAACCGATGGCAACTCATCTGCGATGTGGCTGTTGCTAACCAAACTATTTCATTTGTTCAGATGAACTCTGACATTTTTTCAGATACCTATGTCATTTGTTAACAACTAGTTGTCATTATCAATACTGACTTTCTCATTTGTTTATTGTTCATTGTCATTTTTTTAGCATAACTTTGCCATTTGTTCAAAAAAATATCAACTGCTTGAATATTACAGTAGGTTTGTAGGCCGTGGGATCCACTAGTGCGAATCTCACTTCAAAAGAAGAAGTTTGAATCATTAAAAAATATATTATCATGCCACATGTCCAAATTTAATTCCTTGATGTACACATGTTATTACATTTCAAGACGTATAAGGCATGTACTGTTACCATTTCATGCATTTGTTGTCATTGTTTATAGGCCAATTTGTTACGCTTTTAACCATTAGTTATATTGAATCATGCAAACTCTGTCACCAATTCGGTATTATTTGGGATTTGTTTAGTATTGTTTAGGGTTAGGTAGCACGTGCGATTCACACGAGTTTGTCTAGCTTTTGGTGCCAAAAACAATCCCTATTCCTTAAATACTTTATTCTTACACAATGACTGTAAAGACTATAAAAACCGTAAAAGTCACAAAAACCATCCAAATTTTACACATTGTGTGTGTGATTGACAACCACAAAATTGTCCCGATTGCACAAACTGTTTTCTCATAATTGTCGAGTCTTGTGTGTGTGTGATTTCAGCATGATTTTAGTGGCAAATCGTATGTGTGATTACTACCTACCAAGTGTTTGATTAAAGTTTGGTTTTTCTTTCACAATGAAGTCTGATAAAGATGTGAATGAGCAATTTGATGAGGAAAATTAAATGTAGGAGGGTGGAGCCAAGAAGGGCACCTCTAATGCCAAAAATTATACTTCTCGATGTACAGGTGTGGGACTTCACAAAATATTTGAGGCTCTACCTGAAGAGGAGAAGGGTACTCTTTATAACACCTGCTTTACACTGTTACGGTTAATTGATCTAATAACAACGATGTCGACGTTGGTTGTGAAAATATTTGATTGTCATCTCGGTGATATGAAGTTCCAATTTGGGAGAATGATAATTCAGATGAAACCCATTCATGTTTGCTTAATTTTGGGGCTACGTGTCTCTCATAATTCAGATAATTTCTTATTTGCTGATCCTGAGTATATAATGAATTTTAGAATGAGGCGATTCCCTAAGAAGAAAAATACATATGAGTTGATGGAAATTGATGGGGCTTTAAAGCAGATAAAATTGGAAAGAAATCGTACTAAGATTTTAATTTGGCATTTGTTTGGTCAGCTTTATCATTATTCTACATTGTATTTGCCACCCCAAAAAATTTTGTATTGTATTTGCCATTTTTGGGTTATTATTTTCTAAGGTTTTTATCATTACATTGCGTATTCTTTGGCATTTTTTACCCATTCTTATTCTTTGCCGTGCGTGATTTTGTTTTGCAGACGATGTTCTTCGATTAAATTTGTTAAAAATTATACTATCCTTTCTCCTCCCGAACAAGGGGAGAAACGTTGAGGTAAAGTATGTTGATCTTGTAGATGATCTAGATCAGTTCAACAGATTCCCCTAGGATGTGGAAGTCTATAATTTTTTATAAAGTTAAATAGTAAAGTTTGCCAATTATCGATCGGCCGCTGATAAAAAATTGGATAGAGCTTTATCATTGCACGGATGTACCTGGGTGTTGAGGATATGGGTTTTCCTCTCTATTCCTGGCCTGATGTTTCTAAGAATTCAAGAATCTAAACATTTATTCCCTAAGCTACAGGGATGGAGGATGACATCCTTTAAGCGTCACCAAATTGTGACGTTTAATTTTTTTTTGATAACCCCAAATTGGTGGTAATAGCTATGAAGGCACCTGAGACTGATATGCAGCAAGAACTTGTGTAAGAGGCCATGATAATCTTATTTTCTTTGTATGAATGATTCATTTTATTGCTTCCTTGTCATATAATTTAGGTTTCCTATCATTTTTTTTGCTTAAGTTTGGCATTTTGTATCTTCTTCTTATCATTTGTTTGATTTCTTTCTCTGTCATTTCCCCTGTCATTATTAAGTCCCTTTTTTCATGTATTTTATGCATATTGTCATTGTTAGATTATTTTTCTGTCATTTCTAAATCACTCTTTATCATATGTTTGAATATTTTAGAGAAATCACAACATTGTGCTTGTAATCAAACCATCTATAATCGGTAGCAGTTCTTTCACCATTAAAATCGAAGTTGTAGTATTTAAGGTATGCTCCCAGTTGGAGGACCATGGTTAAATATTGCAGAACCATGATAAAATGTTGTAACGAATTTCGATGTCTACAATTAAAGACAATACTCTACCACTTGAAAATGGAACTTTACTCCTTGGACAGTACCAGTTCTCTACTCCTGAGAAAATTGTGAAACGTAAGCGAGAAGAAGAAGGTAATGAGAATAAGATGGGAAAAGGAAGAAGGCAGAGCCGAGAACCTGGCAAATAGAGCTTCAACAAAAAAATCAAATGATTGAAAAAAAGAATAATGGTAAGGGAGAAAGGGAGAATGGGAGAAGGCAGAAGAATATGGAAAGAAACACAAGACATTTGCCAACAAGAAGAATAAGAAGGCAAAATAAGCTAATATGCCCCTGAAGAAAAAAGTTAAAGGCACGAAGAAAAATGCTCTCACTGATGAATAATTGGATGATATCCCACTGATCTTTTAAAATCTTTAATCCCCAAGAAGGGCTTGGGTAATAGAGCGCCAAGTAAGAGATGGGTGGCATTCCCAGATCTTAAGTCTGATGAAATTCAATCAACTGCAGAAAATTTTATTCAGCAAGTTGCCCCTGGAGAGGGATTGGAGGTGGAAAAAAAATTTAAAGGTAGAGGATGAAGTTGAAGTTGAGAGGGAACTGAATTTGGAAGCTATATCATCTGAATATGGTGGTGATCGTCTAGAGGTATCATCTGTTTACGACTTCTTATCATTTATTTGATTTTACTTGACATTTTTTTCATAACATGGACATTTACTTTATGAACTTTGTCATTTGTCTAGAAGTCGGTCATTTGTTAAAAAAAATTTGGCATTTGTTCAGACGTCTTTGTCATTATATTTTCCTAAATTTTTATTTATTCCAAAGTCTTTGTTTATTTCATTTGTTGTACTTGTATGTGAAGTGGAAGAAGGGTACAGTGGAAGATGCAGAACCTGAAGCTAAATAAAAAGATGATGAAGATGAGAAATATGGTGATGATGAGAAAGATGGCGTTGAGAAAGCTAAATCTGTTCGAGAAGAACAACCTTAAGTTGCTGAAGAAGAAGAAGTTCAAGAGGTATTTATCTGACATTTGTTTTGAGCTATCTATCTCATTTGTTATGTGCTACCCTATTGTTTGATTCAAAACGACATTGAAATCCCTGATTTAATTTTTTGATTCAAAACATCATGCCCGCCCAGCTAAAGAAAAGATTATGTTGACGGATGTGTATTTGGGACAAATTATAGGCAGGGCTTTCAATGTCTGGAATCGGATTATGTCCTCTCCAGAAGGTATGGAATTGAAAAAGAAATTAATTTGGGAATAAATTACTTCTATGAGATGTGATTCAACAGTTTCTTGTTACTTCGATCGAGGAGATTTGAAAGTAATGAATTCAAAATTAATACCCCTTCCTTGAAATCTCAATGGCAACCATTGGGTCCTTTGTGTTGTGTTCTTTAAGGAGAGAAAAATATACATCTACGATTTACTGGTGGATACAAAAATTACAAATGCAAAGAAGAGGAAGAAGTTATCTCCTAGACACGAGCATATTTATGATCAGCTATCAACGATCCTCCCGAGAATGTTGATATGGATGGATTTTGCTGATCGTAGTAGGCTACCTACTGGTTCAGAGGTAAAGACTTATGGTATTAACTCCAGATGGACAACTCATTTTGGGAAGTGTCCAATACAACCAAATAGTAATAACTATAGGACTTATATGCTTATCTTTTTGGACAATATCCTAAAGGAGATGAGATTTCTAGATCTCATAAACGGTGATGAATGTCGTTACACAATTGCTTATGACATATTGAGGCCGGGAGTTGAGCCGGAAGAGATTTGTAAACTTTGACATCTATTTTGTCGTAAACTATAATTTCTGTAGATTTGTAACATTATAAACATTTATGAATATCATTCATTTATATGATCTTTGTCGTTTGTTAATTATTCTTTGTCATTCAGTTATGAAATATTTTTCATTTGTTAGAATGGAGCTAGAATGTAATGTCTGTCTAGTTGAATGTATTTGTTATTTTATGAATTATATATTATCCAGTTATAAATCTTTTGTCACCCTTTAATGAATTATTTGCCATTTTTTGAAAAAGCCATCCAGTTTTGAAATATTTGTGTGAAACATCTACAGGTATGAGAGTGTTACGCATGGGGGAATAACACAATTAAAATGCATGATGTATGGAATCAATTTGTAGGTATTACATCTCCCAATCTCCAAACTACTCTTGATTTCATTTCTTTTTGTTTGACTATGGTTTATGGGAAATACAAGTGTGTTTAAGAGTAGTAATTAGATATTTAAGCCCAAAAACTCAAGTTAAGTCTATAAAAGCCTATATTGTTACCCCCAAATATATCATAACATAGCCTCCTTGCCATCATATTCTACAATGGATAATAACAGTCTAAGAACAACAAAATATTACACAACCTCTAAAGATGAAGAAGAAAGGGATTATTATTATCCTGCAGATGATTCTACTGAAGAAAAGAGTAGTTATGATGACTCTGATGAAAAGAAGAGTGGGGATGATAACTCTGTTGAAACTGATGGAGATGAGGACGCTGACTCAGATAGTGATAGTGATCCTGATGATGATGGTATCTCTGATAGTTATGGGGACTCTGATAAAACAGATGGAGATGGTGACTCTGATGATAATGGCAACTCTGATAATGTTGGTGACTCTGATGGTAATGGTGGTAATGAGGAAACTAGTGGTGATGGCAACCAAGGTGGTGCTGATGTTCTAAGAGCCAAAAATGCCAAAACTTGTTGATTGTAGTGTCTATGTAGTTGAATGTATTTGTCATTTTATAAAATATATGTCATCCAGTTATTAATCGTCTTTAATTTGTTTTTTGTTTTTTTTGTCATTTGTCATCTTATGTCATGGGCTTATAAAAATGTTGTCATTTATTATATTTGATTTGCCATTTCTCATTCATAATTTATTATTATTTTCATTTTCTACAATCTTTTCAAAGAATTTTCTCTTTATTTCTGTCTTGTCAAGTCGTTCTGAGACAAAAAGAAATATTTTCATTTGTTATCTGTGATTTATCATTTGTTATATATGATTTGTCATTTGTTATCTATGATTTTTTATTTGTTATCTAGGATTTGTCAATTTGCTGGTATTACATCTCCCAACTACTCTTAATTGTATTATTTTTATTTTCTACTATCTATATTTTTAGCATACCAAGTTTGAGAACTATCGTAAATTGAGATACAACCTACACCTTTCACACAGGTTCACACACAATCAAAATGATGGCTAAAACATTTATTTCGTACAAAAATTGATTACAAATTCAATCATTTTTACTAAAACACAACTGAGGCACCTAACTGCGTAACCTTCACATTCATCACGACGCGTCCTCCTCCCTCACCAACGCAATCGCACGGTTTTGTAGACTACCAACATGCTCCGGACCCTTTAGGATTATGGAATGTAACTAACAATGGTACACATAATCCTCTTCTGCCGCCTTCACCTCCACCTCGCTCATCCCCTCATAATCTAGCTCCACCGGTACAAGCGACCGACCGAATAGATAGAATTTGCCAAAATACCATCTCATTAGCTCCCAATACTTGCAAGGAATACGGATGCGCAATGCCTTCTCACGAAATTGAGCCTTCATCTGCACTATCTTACCAAAAGGAGTCAATGACCTCCTCAAACACATACAAGGAGTATTTATACGTTCAAATCTAATAAATCACAACTTCCAAAAGTTAAAGACAATAATTACTATCCCAACCAACCTCCTAGGGAACCGTTCCTGGGCCCTACATATTTTGCACATATTTATTCGAGAACCTATGATTTGTCATTTATTATATATGATTTGTCATTTATTATCTATAATTTGTCATTTGTTATATATAATTTATCATTTATTATTTATGATTTGTCATTTATTATAAATAATTTGTCATTTGTTATATATAATTTGTCATTTGTTATTTATGATTTGTCATTTATTATATATGATTTGTCATATGTTATCTATGATTTGTCATCATTATCATCATCAGCATGCTAAGATTATATCTTTTGTTCGAAATTGCAATACTCATTGGGCACAAAAAAAGAAATTTTAATTAGCTTGAAATTGTTATAGAACACAATTTCAGAACTTTCCTACAGATTGATCTATAGTTTACATTACATTAGTTTACGCATTGAAACACTTCGCACTGAAATACTTATTTATGAAAAAAGAGAACGATTATAACAGAGCCTGAAGATGACGAATGGATGCATGTTTCCAATCTCCGTCTCCCCCACCACTACCACCGTCTCTTTCTCAGTAACCCCCACTACCTCCGAGTAGTAGAGAAAGAAAAATGATTATACTTTTATAGAATCTACTGACTAGCAGGGTACCGACAAGACTTCCTTGGACGTACACCAGCCACTTCGTCAGCCGTATTAACAGCCTCCTCTGCGATAAGTCACAGACCATCCCTCCCCCCCTGCCTTGACGTCACCATATAGTGAAAGTGAACCATTTGATAATAATTGTCATCCGCCTCCTCAACCTCTTCATACGGCATGCCATGGTAAGTAGGACGTACCAGAATCGGGGTAGGAAGGTTAAGAGACTGGGTTCCAATGTATCAAAACCGCAGTTCTTGTACTTTGGCAAGAACCCTAGCCTCGCAAGATTATTGTCTGGTGGTCACCATCTTCTCAGTAGGATAGTTACAGAGAGACGAGTTAAAGAAAATATGGAAGACAAGAAGTACTTGAAGAATAAAATTTGCCACTGTAAGTCACAACAATATTTATCCCAAAACTCCATTCAATGTTGTGTTCCAAATTCCCAACGTCAAAATAAATTCCAATGCAGCAATCATGACCAAAGCCATTGGTTCTCAGGATCCCCACAGCCACAACAGATATTCAAGAAGGAATATTGAAAATGATCCCCAGGTGATGCTGGTGGTGATGGCAACCAAGGTGGTACTGATGTTCCAAGAGCCAAGAAGGCCAAAACTTGTTAATTGTAGTGTTTGTATAGTTGAATGTATTTTCCATTTTATGAATATATGTCATCCATCCATTAATCGTCTTTCATTTGTTTTTGTTTTTTTGTCATTTTTCATCTTATGTCATGGTCTTATGAAAATGTTGTTATTTGTTATATATGATTTATCATTTTGTATTTAACATTTATCATTATTTTTTATTCCTACTATCTTTTCAAAGAATTTGCTCTTTTGTTCTTGTGTTATCAAGTCGTTCTGAGACAAAAATATTATTTAACATGTCACGCTATTCTGTTGCTGCTTATATATAAAGTAGACTCCATATATGTAAAGTTTCACTCCTAAATTAATCATAATGGATCCAGGCTGACCACGCCATCAACGCAATCATCAGCCTATAAGGGAGAAATGCCAAACTACAGAGGATGACTTCTCACGGAGGGTTTTGATTTCTTTACAAAGCTTCAATCAGTTGTCGAAGATATTGGCAATATGATGGCTGTCAGTCTTACAACCATAGATTCGAATCTTGAGTGCATTGTTGACATAGTTGAATCGCTAGAGGAGAGGTTAGATCTAATTGAGGAGAGGTTGTCCGGTCTTGAACAATAGATTTGCCTATCTTCTGTAATGTTGTTGTTCAGTGGAATTTGTAATTCGATTATCATTGTTTATCATTTGTATTTTAGCTTTAAACATTTGTTCCTAAAGAGTTTAGCCTTCTAGATCAAGAAATTAACGCAACTAAAGATATGGAATATTACACTTTACTCCTACATATTTGACTACTTGTTAAGATCTAGAGATTTTAACTTGGACAAAAAAAATTACAGCATCTCCATTTTGACCTCGGAGATCCTTAGTTGAGTATAAGTTTCATTTGTAATAGTGTCTAGGATCTAATTTCTCCCTTGACCAGAATTTGTGATTTCTTCCGCCATTGATGATTGTGGCTTTTTAGAATCATTGGGCGTAGACGATTTTTGAAACCAAGTTTTGAACTGATAATGGTATTGTGGGCAATGGTAGAATCTCCTACCAGGCAGGTTAGAGTATCTGCAAATGATACCAGAATCGCACTTTTTTACCTCATTTATGCACGCCCAAAAACTATACCCACCAAATTTGCGAACGCATTGATAGAACCAGTAGTCAGGGTTGAGTTTGTGCGTGTGAGATGAAAATCACAATTTTCACCACGCTAGTAAATAAGGGAATGTATCGTTGGTAGGGAAGTATGCAATGCTTGAGAACTGGAAAGAACTAGAAGCAAGTGTGTAGGTTATATAGTAAATACTCTATGGTGGTGATAATTTAAAGCAAGAAAATGACAAACTATTTATAAAGAAATGAGAACAACTTATATGAGGATGATATTATATTTACGGTGATAATTAAGTTTTATTATGATGATACCGTTGGCACAACAAATGCCAAATGCTCCACTTTAATTCTGACAGCTTCTTCCCTTTACAGTCGATGTGACAAGTCAATCTTTATTACATGATTGTGACAACTTAGCTTAAAGTCAACTTTGATTATGTTTACAACAAACTATCTATCCGAAATATCCACGTTGGTAGGGAAGTATGTAATACTTGAGAACTGGAAGCAAGGGTGCAGGTTATGTAGGGAAGTATGTATTGCTTGATAATTCACAATAGTAAAATTACAATGTATTTATAAAGAAATGACAAATACTAATGGGAGGATGACATTAAATTTACGGTGACAAATAACTATACTAAAATGATACACTTTATAAGAACAAATGGAAAATTAGTTATTTTATTTCCAAGAGCTTTTTTCCTATACAGTTGATGTGGCAAGTCAATCTTTCCAAGAGCATAAAAGCAGTTAAATACAAGAGATGCAAGATATGTATTCTCAACAACAACCCCAACCGCAGTTCTTTAATCTCAATCTTACACCAACGCCAGACCTTATCAAGTTATTACACCTACAAAGATGTTCCATTTCTTTGATGCTCCCCAATTCATCAATATCTTTTACCAATCCGAATAAGAAGCCGGGGAATAATTTCCATACTTCGTTGGATATATTTGGGGAAATCCCGTCTGTGGTGACCGATTGTGCGTCAACTATTTTGTATGATCCACCACTTCATTTAAACAACTATCCTCCTCAACTGTTGATATTTAGGGAGTTGCCTCATGGATATGGAACTTCTTACTTTGGGAGGTTAGATAAGAGGGAGGAGACTAGAGGGGTTTATCAAGATGGCGACAGAAGACAGTTTGAGAACTCAGTGTTAGATTTCATGTGAGATATGTTTATAGGTGGTGGTAAGATTAGAGATGTGGAGGAGTGGAGGAGTGGAGGTTGAGGTGAGGACTGTGGACCAGACCAAGTGAGGAAGTGAGGATGTGTTGTTTGAACTTTGAAACTTGAAAGACTTCTTGTTGCCCTAAAGGATAAAGACTTAAAGGGTAGCTTTAATATAGAAAATTATAATTAAGCCAAATTACTTAAACAGGTCACGAGTCGACCCGAACTACTTAGGCTAAACCCAAACCCGGTCTATTTATTAAATGAGTTAGGCGGGTTTGGGTCAAATGACCCGTAACCCCTTAAGGCCAAGCCCAAACCCGCTTTAAACAGGGTGGGGTCGGGTCGGGTTGACGGGTCGTGGGTTTTTTTGCCAACTTTATAGGGAAGTATATAATGCTAGATAACTCACACCAGTAAAATGACAATATATTTAATGATAAATGACAAATACTAATGGGAGGATTACATTAAATTTACGGTGACAATTAATTGTACTAAAATGATACTCTTTGTAATAACAAATGACAAATAAGCTATTTAAATTCCAAGAGCTTCTTTCATATACAGTCGATGTGACAAGTCAATCTTTATTACTTAATTAGATAACTTAGCTTAAAGTCAACTTTGATTACGTTTAGAACAAGTTATCTATCCAAAACATCCACGTGGTTCCCACCATTCTAAACCCTAAGCCCTAAACCCTGTCATGCGTGATTCAAAGTCCTAATGTAAGGCATTCATTTCTCCCAAGTTTAAAACCCTAAACTCTTTTGAGCTATATATTGTCAACTATTCAAACCCTCAACCATAACATTTATTTTTTAACTTCTTGACTATTCAAACCCTAAACTCTTTTCAACTTCCCGAGAAATATTGCACTCCCACTCCACTCAATTTAGCCGTGCCTCTTCCAATACCCCTCGAGATTGGTTTGAGGCGGTATGGATTCAGGAAGAATAGGATGATGAATGTTTATTCAAGTTGAATTGAATTTGCCTAATGAAAAAAATATGTCTCCGGTGAGAAGGTGCAACTGCTGAAAGTGCATTACGAAGAGTTCAAGGAGAAATTAGGAGAGCTCGATAAAATGGATAACAAACTGGATAAAATTATAATAAAGAAAAGAAAGTGTTCTAAAGAGTTTAAGTTGTATATCCGCTTCTTAAAAGATCAGCTCTGCGCTCTAAAGTTAGACCGGGATGAGCACAAGAAACTATGAGAGGAGTCGGCCTGTAAAATTAGCTGTCTCGAGCAGAAGATCAAGGCTATGGAACGTGATCAGAATTCCTCAAGTGAGGAGTTTTGATCATTTGTATTATTTTGTTTTTAGTTTGTTTTTAGGCTTTAGTTTTTTTTTTTGTTATTATTTCTCTTGTATGAACATTTACTTTGTTTTTTTTTTCGTTCGCTTTTTTGTTTTTAAATAGTAATTTCTGTCTGATATGAGGAAAATAAACAATGGACAGTTTCGTCATAAAATAATGATATAAGGGAACCAAACAAATGATAAAGTATCCATGAACAATGATAAATAAATGTTAAACTTAACAAAACTGGTGATAAAATTTTAGCAAACAAATGATAAATTATCTGTAAAATAATAACAGTTCAGGAAGGACAAAATGATATATCGGATACAAGCAAATATAAAATTATATTAAACATATGACAAGTCGATGTGACTAGTAATAATTCTTGATTAGACAACTTAGTTTAAATTCTCATTGATTATGACTTACGTGTACAACAAGTAACGACGGCGCCGAAGTAATAATACATTCCACCCTAAACCCGTATCCCCATAGTAATCCCTGACATGCAGCTCTTCCCAATATATTCAATACCCCATTATATAAACCTTAATCTAAAATCAATTATTCTTAACTCTTCAACTATTCAAACCCTAAACTCTTTTTAACTATTCAATCCTTAAAAGTATTTTCAAATTCTCAAGAAAAATGTCGCACTCCACTCGATTTAGCCATATCTCTTCGAATACTCTATTCGATTGGTTTGAATAAGTAGGGATGTAGAAAGATCGACGTGACCAACGTCTCTACAAATTGAATAGAATATGCCTAATGGAGAATGATGTCTCCAGTGAGAAGGCAGAAATACTGAAAGAGCATTACGAAGACTTCAATGAGAATTAGGAGAGTTCAATGAAATGTAGGAAGAATTGTATCAAGTTATAACAAATAAAGATCAGCATTTTGAAGAGTTCAAGTTCTGCATGGACTTTTTGGATGATCAGCCTTGTACCATAAAGTTGGACCTGGATTAGCACAACAAACTGTGGAAGGAGTCGGCTTTTAAGATTAGTTGTCTCTAGCAGAAGATCCAGGCTTTGGAGCACGATCTAGAATGCTCGAAATGTGATCTGGATTCCTCAAGTGAGGAGTTGGGAACATTTGTTTTGTTTTTTGGGTTTTTAGTTTGTTTTAAGTCTTTTATTAGTTTCTTATGGTACTAGTTTCCCTTGTATGAACATTTCTTTTTTTGTTTACATTTTAATTTTAAATAGTGGTTTTCGTCTGATATGAGGCAAACAAAACAATAACAGTTCTGTAAGAAAATAATGATATAAGGAGGACAAGTTTAATGATGAACTTAACAAAACTGATGATAATAATTCAATAGACAAATGAGAAATTCTTTGTGAACAAATGACAGTTTAGTTGCAAATAATGACATATTAAAAAAAGCAAATGAGAAATTCTTTGTGAACAAATGCCAGTTCAGAAGCAAACAATGATATAATAGAAATAAACAAATAAGAAATTCTTTGTGTACAAATGACAGTTCATAAGCAAACAATGATATAATAGAAACAAACAAATGAGAAATTCTTTGTGAATAAATGATAGTTTCAAAGCAAACAATGATATAATGGAAACAAACAAATAAGAAATTCTTTGTGAACAAATGACATTTTAGTAGCAAATAATGATATAATGAAATCAAACAAATGTAAAATTCTTTGTGCACAAATGACATTTCAGTAGCAAATAATGATATAATAGAAATAAACAAATGAGAAATTCTTTGTACACAAATGACAGTTTAGAAGTAAACAATGAGAAATTCCTTTTTCTTCTTTTGTGTATGAGGACGACCGGCTCGATCTGTTGGAATAAGAGCACGAACACGTGGATCAGTTTTTAAAATTTTCTACTGCTCAATACCTCTTATAAGAATCCATATCGATTTATAAATAGCCTTGCATGTATCATTTGTGAAGTACTCAAAGACACGTGTAGTTGCACTACAAGAATAAAGGGTATTAGCCACTTAAAAATTTGTGGCAAAAAGGCTTTTGCCACTATTTTTACCATGGCTAGGGTTCTGGGCGTAGATGAGGTGGCTAAAGCTTTGGTACTATTTTTACCATGGCAAAAAGTTATATTTTTCCATTGAAAAATCCATGGCAAAAGCCTACTTTAATCACTACAACATCCGTGGCGAAAGCCTGCTTTCACCACTGTAGAATCTGTGGCAATAGCCTGCTTTCCCCACTTTAAAATCCGTAACAAAAGCCTACTTTCACCACTACAGAATCTGTGGCAAAAACATATAATAAATAAATAAATAAAAATTATTTCAAAAATATACAAAAAAGGCTGCAGAAGTAAACTTGATACAAAAAATTATTTCAAAAATTATTTCATAAATGTACAAAAATATTATAAGCTTGTTTCTATGATACACGAAATAAACTTAAGGCTACAAAAGTAACTTTAGAATCTATATAATAGTCAGAGAATGGCTAAAACAAAAAGGAACATAATAAAAAAATGTGTAGCGGAGAAGGTTCAAACATGAAGTGCCAGCTGAAGGATGGAAAACATTCCCAGTCTCTTTTGTCTCTTTTGTGGCTTCTCCAAAGGATAGAAAACGTTCCACTCATAGAATCTGAAAGTTGACAGATGCAAAAATAAGAGTCAGAACTAAGCAAAAGTAGTTCTTAGAATAAACACAACATGGATAGCTAATAAGCAGAACATGAATATTAAATAAATTCTTAGATACAGTAAACATTATTAAGTATGCTCATAACTAAATATAATAACCTTGAACAAGGAGAGTTAAGAAATAGTACCTTTATAAATGTTCGTAAACGAACATGGATTACCAGTTCAACTTATTTATTAGTACATAATTTCAAATATGTAATGCATACCTGACAAATTGAAGAATTCACAAGTCTAGATGGAGTTCTGTAAGTTACACATAAATTGTTCTCCTGTAACTACTATATTGCGTGGGACAGTACAGAGTAAGAAAAGATACATTGTATTAAATCGGTAGAACTTTTATACAGTGTTGAAGAATATCAACAGAGGCTATTTTTGGGAGATTATTAGAAGCAGAAAGTTCTTCTGTGATATTAATGGGAATATTAAAAGAGCTAATGGGACAGCTCCACTCTGTACAATTCACTTTAAGGGCATCAATTAGACGAGAAGAAAAGATGAAAGTTTAGCTTCAAAACTTGATGGACCAGACTAAAAAGCTTGAGCAAAGCAACTCAGAACGATTTACTTCTAATGCAAGTAAGCAATTTAAAGGATAAACTAAAAGAGGTTGAGGATAAGTAACATGTTCCATACTAGGAATTGATAAGTTGATACATAATATATGTTTTGCTTGGATATTCTTTCAACAATATGTTGTAATGACACTGACAGAAAAAGATTTATTATGCGCTTCTCTTGCTGTCTTGGCTAATGCTACAAATGATGCAAAGAGAGCTGATCAAGAAATTATGTACTCCAAAGTATTGTCTTCAGTTTTGACTTCGATGCAACTGTGATCAGAGATGAGATTGCTCGATTATCATGAGAGTTTTCGCAAGGGAACTGTAGGCTTGATGGAGAACCTTCTTCCTTTTTCTTTATCAGTTGCAAAGATATTAAACGAAGGCATATCAAATTTTGAGAGAGGCGATGGAGTGGAGGACTCGGCAGGGAGTAGGGTGGATTACTTCATAAAGTCGTCCGTGAGGAATGCATTTTCCAAGATGTTAGAAATTGGAGGGAATGACAAGATTGTTGAAGCAGAAGATGAAGAAGCAAGTGAGGGGCTTCTTCGATTAGCTAAAGAAACAAAAGAATTAGCAACAAAGGAAAAGGAAAACTTTAGTCCGGTACTCAATAGATGGCATCCAATTGCAGCAGGAGTTGCTGAAATGACACTTCATAATTGCTATGGGACCGTGTTGAAAGAATACTTAACTGGGGTTTCCACATTATCGAATAAAGTGATTGGAGTTTTACGGAGAGCAGGAAGGCTAGATAAGGTTTTGATTCAGATGGTGGCTGAGAACTCCGTTGATTGTGAAGACGGGGAAAGAAGGTCGTAAGGGAGATGGTGCCTTATGAAGTTGATTCCATTATCTTCAACCTTTTTAAAACATGGATTGATGAGAGGCTGAAGAAGGTTAAGGATTGTGTTGATAGAGCTAAGGAAACGGAGACGTGGAACCCAAAGTCCAAAACTGAGCCAAACACACAGTCCTCAGTGGAGATGTTGAAGCTAGCCGAGGAAGTAGTGGGTGATTTCTTTGAGATCCCAATTGGCATCTCTGACGACTTAGTCCAAGAACTTGCAGATGGCTTAGAAAGTTTGTTCCAAGACTATATATCCTTAGTTTCATTATGCAGATCAAAACAAAGCTACATCCCTACACTCCCTCCTCTAATTAGATGCAATAAGGACTCTAGGTTTCTCAAGTTATGGAGGAAAGCAAGTCATTGCAGAGTTAGAACAGAAGAATCACATAAAGGTGGATCAGCAGATGATCATCATCCTCGCCCATCCACAAGCCATGGTACACAACGTTTCTATATTCGCCTCAATACACTCCATCATATCCTCTCCGAACTCCACTTCCTTGACAAATCCCTCTCACAATGCCCTTGTCAAAACCCCTCACCCCATAATCGATATTCCAACAGCCGTAAACACCTTTCCGCTTCCCCTTCCTACTTTGACCTTGCTCGTTCCTCAATCCAAGCAGCTTCACAACATGTTTTAGAGGTAGCTACATTTCGTCTTATATTCCTTGATTCAAACATTGCCTTCTACAATAGCCTATATGTAGGTGATGTCACCAATGCTAGAATCTACCCTGCATTGCGCAATCTCAAACAAAATCTTACTTTCTTAGCTGCGATCGTCATAGATCGAGCTCAACCCTTAGCCGTAAAAGAAGTGATGAAGGCTAGTTTCGAAGCTTTCCTTATGATACTGCTCGTTGAGGGTAGCGCAAGGATCTTTCTAAAGTTAGACCATGAAATGATTTCAGAAGACTTTGAGAGTCTGAAGCGCGTCTTTTGATCATATGGAGAAGGATTGGTAGCCGAGGAAGTTGTGGATAAGGAGGCAAAAATAGTTGAGGGATTAGTGGAACTAATGGGTCAAGCTACAGATCAACTAGTGGAAGATTTCAGCATTGCGGCATGTGAAGCAAGTGGGATGGGGATGATCGGCACTGGACAAAAGCTCCCTATGCCACCAACAACAGGAAGATGGAATAGGGACGACGCAAATACCATCTTGAGAGTTTTGTGTTATAGGAATGATATCGTAGGAAATCGCTTCTTAAAAACAACTTTTCAATTAGCATAAAGGAGATAAAGAAGATGTTGTAATTGTATAGATGAAGTGGTTGCCAGATTTTATTTGTGATGGATGTAGCATATGATTGTGTTTCACTTTCCCCCTCCGTGTTAAAAAGAAAAGTAACCTCAATGTATTCATCTGATTTAGTTGGAAAAAAATAAAAATATTCTTACTAGCTCTGAGAATTTCAGTTTACAAGAAAAGGTGCATTCCCTCGAGGAAAAACTGAAAGATGCAAAGTTTGAGCTTCAAAAGGCAAATGCCTCCCCCAAAGAAAGTCCAGAACACCGTCACATCTCTGAACTGAGTGAGATGAAAAATGCTCTTAGGAATTCGGAATCAAAAACCTCACAACAACAAATAAATGAAATGAATGTGGAGAAGATGAGCTTGCTTGAGAAACAGCTCAGGGAATCAGATATCCAGTTACAACATGCAAAGGCATCAATGGAAGCAAGTCAGGAGCAGCAAAGCATGTTATATTGTTCAATTACGAACATGGAGAATCTGATAGAGGATTTGAAATCAATGGTTTTAAAAGCTAAAAATAGGGTTAAAAGTGCCGAAGCAAGGTCTGCTCTACTATCTGATACTAATTTGGAACTCAACGATGCACTGGATTTTCTTAGCGGCAAAACCAAAAGTTTGGAGGCATCTTTGCATCAAGCTGATAATGCAAAAATTGAAACTACAAAGAAACTTGGCATCAGGATCAAAGTAATTGCTGATCTCGTGCCGAAACTTGTAATTGAAAGGTAGCGTCTCCAGAAGCAAATATCCTCATTGACAAAAGAAAATAAAATTTTGACAGAGAAATTCTAGAAATCGGAAAAGCAAGATTCTGCTAGAGCAACTTCTAGAATACCATCCGGTGAAGTACTAACAAAGTCAGCTACAAGATATCAGGCAAACAAATTATCAGAAGACTCTCTTCTATTCGAGACTAAACTGGATGTTGCTGTAAGGGACATAGAAGCAGGATAGTTGAACATTAAGTTTCTTCTAGGGGGTGTTTTCGTCTTAATTGTTTCAGTTGTAGCCATATATCTGCTTCAAGAAGATAGGTGTCCGCTTTGATGTTTATAGATATATTTTTTCACCTACTGACCTCGAGGAGTCTCTGGATCTCATACAGAATACTGCATCAGAATACAATCCCAATCATACAATATCTGTAGATATGTACTTTTGATTATGATCCTTTTGATCTTTGTTCAATTTTGACGGTTCACTTGAAATGTTCATTCTCCTTAACTACTCAGGTTTTTTATGGAGTAAAAATGCAGGAAGGAGAAACCTCAACAGTTAGCAAGTGCCATGTTTTTGGAAAAAAAGGTGTTGAGGATAAATATACATTCTTTTTGTAGAACAAATAGACACTTTGATTTTTTATACATATTTTAGAAATTTGTGTCTTTTGGGATTACTGGATCTTGCTAAGGACTCGTGACACTAGTGAAGGCTATCTATATATTCTCAATGTGATTATTAAATAAAATAAATGAGTAGAGAAATGCACCAACCAAGATGAAACACCTGGAAGCTCTTTTGCAGGAAGCAATTGGTTGTTCCTACTTCCAAAGGTTGTATTCCAATCTGCATGAAAAACAAACACTTCTTAAGGAGATGATCGAGTCTAGTGTATACACACTATCTCCTTAAGATAGATTCGCCCCTGCCACAGTGCTTTGCAGGAATATAGACCCCTCTCTCCCAGGATACAACGATCAGTCGCAGAAAGAAGAAAACACTTCTATCTTTCTGCCAAACGAACTTTGATTGCATCTATTTTCTCTTTGTAAAAAGACTCAAGAAAACTCTGAAAAACTAATAATAATAAATGAAAACAAAATTGGGTTATATAGAGCATAGGTGACTCTTCGCCAAGAGTCACACCTCAAACCCAAAAAACGACTAAGTGTTTAAAGGAATCCCCATGAGCCCAAGGCCCCAAGGCCCAATCATAGACTTATAATAATAAGTGGGTTTCCTAGGTCGAGCAAGCCCATGGGTAGCCCATGCACCCAAGCTAGCTTGCATACATGGGCCGCACATGTCGCACATGCGCGTGTGACCCACCAACTCTCATACACATTACAACAAGGTAAGTGTTTGATTTACTTATATAGGAGAGTTGTGTTTCCCTCATATCCAATGTGGGACTAAAACCATTTAGTTCCACCATTCAAATTTTAAAGGAAAAACAAATCATATTATATTTTACAACAAAGGCTACACCTATTCTCACCTCAGGAATTGATTCAAATGAATATAATATAGCTTGTCCATCAAGAATTGGCATCAAGATAAGCTGTGTAAATTTGCAAATAGGAGTCGTAAGCAAATAGATTATTGATTTTACAAGAAAATAGACATTAAATTCTAAAGTAAGAGTTTGGTAAAAGAGCTTAGCGAACGTACCGATGTGTTTAAAATGACTCGCTTCCATCTTTTGTTCAGATCTTCCACAACAAGCCGTCGTTGAAATCTACCATACTGTAAAGAGGAAAAAATAAATATCCTGATTTTAAGATATAACTTTCTAGATTCCATTCCTCTACCTTTCAAATCCAAGGAAAAGAGAAACTATTAGATAATATAAACATACTAACAGTGGTGTAACAAAATAATTGACATCATTCCCTCTTTTTTTATCTTAATTAGTTGCAAGTACATCATGGTAATTTTATCAGTCTCGGTAAGCATTCAATGAATTCCTTTACAATACCAGAATACTCATTTAAGCATTTACTGCATATAGCTAGGTTCCTTTCCTTCCATGAACTATTTCACGGGAGAAATATGAAAAATAGATAACTATTACTATAAGAAAACAACCAAAATCAAAAATCAGTTAAAACAAGTACATGAATCTCAGTCTAATAAGGTTGTTTAAGTCTTATATGAAGAAACCATCACGTTTTGTGATCATTCCATCATCACCCTCAACTCCAACACACCCACCCCCTACATGTTCAATAAATAACACCCCATTTTCCCTTAAGCAACTGTTACGACCTGAGATACATCCCTACATTTTGAATAATTGTCGTGAGATACTCTGTGTGCATGCACTGAGTGGGAGATTGAAAGAAGATCTGAAAACATAGCGGGAAATCACCAAATAACTAAGAGAATATTCAAAAAGCAATTACCTTGATTATATCGACAACAATTATACCTATACTTGCAGCTCCTTTTCTGGCTTGACGAAGCTTTTGGCATTTGATAATACAGAAACAAACATATAGCAAATCCAATAAAAGAAGTAATATATCAAGTACCTCTTGTGATGCACGGAAACTCTCTAACTTGTTACTTACAGACACTTCAGTTAGCTTCAAGGTTTCCTTGCCATATGTCACACCAATAAAATATCACTCAGTAACAGGTCTAATACAATAATTTAGGAGTTTTGGGAAAATATCAAGCCTTGAGAAAGCAAAAGGTTAAAGAAGCTTACACATGTTTTCTCTTGTTAGTTTCTTATGTCTCCAAGAAGTAACCAGAAGCCCCATAATTATCTTGCATCTGCATGTTTGAAACAAATAATTTACCAAAGATTATATGTAAAGTAATCATGCCCTTATATGTTTGCAGCATATAATCTCACCTCTTTCCCTCTTCTTTTACCCGGGCTTAGAACTGGCAATGCAAAACTATAACAACTTTACATAGGAGTTAAAAAGGTTTACCTAATTGTATAAACACGATTCCAGAAAAAACACATCTAACCATAGCTATACCAAAAAGGGATTCCAGTTAACAGATATTTTACAGGATACCATGATGTGGCCAAGTAAACTAGAAACCAGATTGTATATTTATACTATCTTTCAAAAATAAAACATCCATTATAGGAAATGACCAATGTGCAATGTAGGGAATGTACATGCAGGCAACCCAAAAGAACAGGGAAGAAAAAATATAAGAAAACTACATCTACACAGAAGTTTCCCAGTCATGACCCACTCTACGTTAATGTCATGACCCCACTCTATGTGCACTGATATTGTTCCCACTTAACCACTGCAGATCTCCAGCAGTGTGGGTTTTCTATTCCTAAGAAAAAGCCTCGGTGATATGTAGAGTGATATCTTAACTTAAGGACCATACACCTGGAAGGATCTTAAGCGATGTGGGACTAAACTATTTGTACTACCATCACCGCTAATGGGCCAGACATCTTTCCAATACCCGCTTAGCCGGGGTGTTACAGTCCCCCCACCTTTAAGATCAAGCCGCCTCTGGCTCTGATACCATTTTATTACGACCCCATTCTACGAACACCGATATTGTCCCCACTTAACCACTGCAGATCTTCTGCAGTGTGAAATTTTTCTTTCTAAGAAAAGGCCTCGGTGATATGTAGAGTAAAATTTTAACTTAAGGACCATACACCTGGCAGGATCTTAAGCGATGTGGGACTAAACTATTGGTACTACCATCACTGCTAACGGGTCAGGCATCTTTCCAATACTCGTTCAGCCAGGATGTTACAGTGGTTCGACCCTACCCTACGAGCACCGATATTGTCTCCACTTAACCACTGCAGATCTCCAGCCGTGTGAGATTTTTATTCCTAAGAAAAGGTCTCGGTGACATGTAGAGTGAAATCTTAACTTAAGGACCTTACACGTGGCAGGATCTTAAGCGATGTGGGACTAAACTATTGGTGCTACCATCACCGCTAATGGCCTAGGCGCCTTTTTAATACCCGCTCAGCCGGGGTGTTACAATCCCCCTACCTTTAAGATCGAGCCGTCCTTGGCTCTGAATACCATTTTTTCACGACCCTACTCTACGAGTATCGATATTGTTCCCACTTGACCACTGCGGATCTCCAGCAGTGTGAGATTTTTATTCCTAAGAAAAGGCATCGGTGACATGTAGAGTTAAATCTTAACTTAAAGACCATACACGTGGAAGGATCTTAAGCGATGTGGGACCAAACTATTGGTGCTACCATCACCGCTAATAGTCTAGGAGCATTTTTAATACCCGTTCAGCCGGGGTGTTACAGCCAATGGTAAGGGTTAACTCGAATTGATGGTCGTTCGAACGTATTGGAAGTCATTCGAACGAAATAGTCATTTTTACCATTTGATTGAAGTTTACGAATCAGGGGAGAACAAAGAAGGATCTGCTATTTCTAACCTACAGAAAAGCTTAGAACATTTCAGGATAATACTCAGCTCGCTCAAGCAGTAAAATTTACTCTTTTAGTATTTGAGCTCATATTTGTAAACATAAGAGAAACAGTGGATTGTCTTACAAATATATTTGCAAATATTAAACACAACAAAGTAGGACTGCTTACAATTTAATAGTCATATTAATCTACGACATCAACTGCTCTCCACACTTCAAGTTGGGAGTCTTATAGTACCTAGATCTATAGTTGTGCATTTTAATTAAAATATAATAGATTATCTGATTATGTTTTCATGTCAATAGACTTAAATCTATTTCTCAAGCGGACATACAATTTGTTAGTTCATAGTTTTTAAAAGCGGGAAAGTATTATTCTTTTCTACGACTCTGAAACTTCTAGTCAGTGTGCCTCAATCCGAACCAAAGCTTTTCATTTTTTTCTAATATTATCAAAGCTTGCCGGTGCCCGACAATTATCTAGTAATAATATCTTATGAAGTACACCAAAAAGAAAATCTAAAGTTTGTAATAGAGAAACAATAAAACTACAGCCTACTTTCTAGATATATCAACCCTAATAATAGTAGTTGAGTTTCTCCAACTAACTTAAAATGGGTATTGTAGTTTCATCATATACAGTCTAAATAAAAGGGGCAATGTTAAATTCAACTGTTAAGACAAATTCTCCTATTTTTTCATAGAAAAGTCGCAATTCAAACAAAATGGATACTGGGTAATGGTTTGGTTGCATCAGACTTCATTTCAAGCACAAGATATCATCATAACATTTCAGTTTTACTAGTTTTAGCATAAACCAAAACTTGAATAACTCACCATTCTATGCTCCACGAGATACCGCACCGTCTCTCGAACACCCGACGAGATGAGAATCGAATTAAATCCCCAAAACACTTTGCACCTCACAAACTCTCTAAAACCCAACAACATCTCCTCCTCACTACAATCTTCCATCACAACTTCTTGCGATAATCTCCAATCTAATTTCAGCCCAATAAAAAAATCAAACAAAATATAAAAAACCATACTTTACATCAAATTACGACTTTGTGAGATGAAACAAAGATAGGGTTTTGAAATTGTACCATTTGATTGACGACTTTGATTGCGTCACCGAGATTGGATGCTTGAAACCCAGTTAAAACTATGGATTTAGAAAATTGATGAAGGAGAGAAGTGGTGAAGGGGGTAAACTTTTGTTTTATAAAATTGGTGGAGGAAGGATCGAGTAGAGAGAGGAGAGAATAATTGAAATTCTATATTTTGATTAGCGGGAAACAGAGGCGGGAGTAAAAACATTTGCCATTTTAGTTTTCCCCAACACTTTTGCCACTACTAAGGATTATTAGCCACGATAAAAGTTGTGGTTTGTCTGTCACTAGAAAATAAGTGGCAAAAAACTAAAAGCCACCAGTGGCAACTGCCCATTTTTCTTGTAGTGTTGGATAAACATTAGCAAGACCGAGAATGCATACTCCGTGTTCACAAGGTATCCCCATAGTTTGCCACCAACGATAAGAACATGTACCATCTTTAATATTTACTGAATCGGTTCTGCCATAACTAGTCATCTGGAAGTTGTGACATGATGTACGAACCCTGCAGGTTAGTGAATCTGCCACAAATTTTTGTTCACACAGTGATCCGTAGCCCATGGCGTTAAGCGAGCTTGACTCATCTCAGCTTCTTCCCTATACGTGTCGGACATTTTCAAACATATTCTACGCAATTACTCAATAAACACATAGATATGGAGATCTCTCACTTCCAAAATAACATTATTCCAACTATCGACATGATTAGTGTAAGCTACTCTGTATCTGAACAAATGATAAACCTTTGAAATCAAATACCAAATGAGTATAACCCAATGACAAATATAATCATAATTGCAAAAGGAATAATAATGAACTGATGACAAATCATGGCAAAAAAATGAGAAATAAGTATGCAAATGGAGTAATGATGATTATTCCTGAAATAACAAATGACAAGTTGATCAATAGAGAATGATCATTAGAATGTATAGATCAGACCATATTTCATTGGGAATACCTAGTATGTATTGGAGACCCACTGGATCCGTATTTCGGGTAGCATTCATGTGTTTATCACAATTAATGTTGGTTAGGGCCTCTGTTGCCATCCTAAATGTGATCCTCAAACTTTCGAGGGTAGTTTTAATGTTGTTCGATATGTGAAAGACACAAAACGTATGGATTGGAAATGGAAATACCTTGGGTACAACATTAATAATTATGGGGTTCCTGTCAGAGATGAGGACAAATCGAGTATCATACCGTGGAAATTAGACCCAAACATCTGCAGGAAGTATGTTCAACTTCCGATGGTCTTCAAGTCTGTTACTGAAAATGTAAGTGGAAAAATATGATTGCCTGGGTCAATTGCGATAGTTATTAATAGAGTCCTACGATATTTCCCTTTTAAAAAAGTTCCATCAATCACAACAATGGGTCTTAATAGTTTATAAGTTTTTTTGGTAGGACCAAAATACCAAAAATGCATTGTGAATATCTTATCCTTACAACTCATAGTTTGTATGTTAAATACCAAATCCAGGTCAACCAACCTCACTTCAACAAAGTAGCTTGAAAGTAGTTGGTATGCGCGTTCAAAGCTGCCTCGTATCTGAAATAATTACGTAGATTAAATGATAAACATCCAAGTACAAATGAGAAACATCGAAGTGCAAATAACACAGTGAGTGGACCAAATGACATGTGATAAAATGATAAACATTATTGTACGAATGACAGGTGATAGGGGAACAAATGACATATAAGATGATGATACCTCTGCGTGGGATTTTTCTTTCGTACGCCAGGCAAGATTGTATGCTACATCAATATTATAATTAATTTGCATATCATCAATAATTTCGGAAGGTTTGTAATTTGGGTTTTTCTTTGTAATTTTTGCTTGATTATAGATGCAACCCATCTACTAGACGCTGCCTTATACGTATTCTCACCATCAGTTTCTACTCTGATGTATGTATGCACAGAGCAATAAGTACTTACTCTAAATATGGCAGAATCAAGCAACCATGTCGCGTAAATCCGCCAAGAACAATTATGAACTTTGCAACGTACCACAATTTTATATTCGCTGTTCAGAATGTGTACAAGATTGAACTTGTTTACAACTGCATAAGCTCTTATGTGATTCTTGAGTACAATCTTATATCGATATAGATCACCAATGTTAAACCCTTTACTAAAGTCATAGAGATCCTCCGTGTACGCAGCATATTTAAACCAAAAATCCACAAGATCTTTCATCTGTTCAGGCTGTGGCTCAAACCGAAATTTAGCTGAACAAATAAGAAATATGTTTTTTAGCATGATACTAATTTGATAAGAAACGTTAAAATACACCTCACAAATGACACATTCTACGAGCTTACCTGAAGGTTCAGTTTGTCCAATAATGGGCTCGGGCTCAATTGAAAGAGGAACATTAGTTAACATAGGTTCATTTGAAAGAAAAATATTAGTTAACATAAGTTCATTTGAGAGATGAACATTTGATTAAGGAATACAATGTTCATTTGAAAGAAGAACATCAGTAGGGATAGTTTTAAAAGGTTCATTTGATTGAGGAACATTAGTTAACATTGGTTCATTTGAGAGATGAACATTTGATTGAGGAATACTAGATTCATTTGAGGGAGGAGTATCAGTACGGAGAGTTTCAAAATATTTATTTGATTGAGGAACATCATCATCATCTACTAAAGGTTCAAATATACGTGGATCATGCCCTCTGCCATTTGTTTCAGGGTAACACATGTATTCAGGTTCAGGATCAGGAAATGAGTTATGATGCAAAGATCCCCTGTCACGCCTCAAATTTTCAATGATTTAAAACCAAATCATTAACAGGAGTTCTAGGGCGTGCAGGTCGAGTAATCCAAAGAATCACCCCCATAAATGACCGAGCCATAGACAAGTTCAAGCTCAATCATTCACTTATAGAAATTCATCAGAGTAAAAAGAATAAAATAGCGGAAGCAAATGACATAAATATACATATCAAAGCTAAAATATGATACAATATCTCAGAACTAAACAACAACAGAGTCTGAATATAACTAAACAATAATATACAACTAAGGACCTACAGTAACAGATAATCTAAACTCTGATCTCCGCTGTAGTCCACAACAGCTACTCTGCAACTACTCCACCTCTAAAATGTTAAATAGCGAGAGTGAGTAAACCACAACTCACTATACCCAGCAAGACTAAAAACTGTACTAATACAACTAATGCTAATAAGAATATGAAACGATGAACATAGTGAAGCATAGTGAAAATATAGCATATCTAAGTAGCAAGAAATGAAGTAAATACAATCTTACTAAGCGAAGATTAATATAATATGCGAGGAAGTGATATGATGATGCAGATGCTTAATGCAGGAATGATGTATGAAGTTAAACTGATGGACTCAATCTTATTATAATTGGTTAATCAACCACTATTGCAAAGACTCAGACATATGAGAGATCGTTGTTGGATACAAGGGGTTCGATTTGTTCCAAGCTTGACCAGGCTAGGATATTACCACTTGATCAGAGTGAATAGGGGTTTCAACCCGAGGAGCCATCATCTTCATACTATTCGAATTCTAAGGTATTTCAACCTCTCAGGATAGTGCTGGCACCAGAGGGGAGCTATCTCATACTATCCCATACTCCAGGATGGGTATTCAGGTATGATAGCATCTCAGCCAGAACTCACCATACTATTTCAACCCGAGCTAGGAATACTCCTAACCTATCGGGGGTCAGCCGATTTGGAGTGAGTTTATGTATCCGATCTGAACAAGATAAGAAGAAATGATTATATGATCTACAGATCCACCAGAGATCAAAACGTCGTAGCCGCTAACACGGCAAGCACACATAGGATAACTACCTACCTGAGCGAGTGGCAAACAATCCTAACACAGACGAATAGTGACCCAGTCGCACATCTACAAATAGAACAATAGTGACTAACCAGTCACAACATCTAACTAGATGGCCAGCGACTTACCAGTCACACGTCAAAACAACACCAGTCTCTAAGAGATGAAACGGTAATCAAGGACAAAGCCACGATAATATAAAACATGCACGACTCCCGAAACAATAATAGAGAAATTCAACTCTACATGCCTTAGGATACCAAACCCTGATGATAAACAACTCCTAGAACAAGTCAAGAGTAATTACGTCGTTAGTGTTCAAGGACGAAGCCGCGAGAACTAGCGTAACAACTCCTAACCCATTCTTGAAGTCCAAATATGCCTAATTACATAACTATACTAACATATCCAACATAGATAATAATTAACTTCAATGAGGAATGCAATCTATATATACTAGGAAAAACAATATCTATGTCTTTAGTGTCTCTCTAAATTAACATAGGTAATATTAGTAAGGAATTTAGACATAAAGGGACACTCACCTTGAAATATTAAGTTTGATAATAACGAACCAGACAGAAAATATCCAAACAGCACCCCAACGATAATGTGCTCCGCGAATCGACTTCCAGAACCCGAATGAGTCACTTAAAGGAACAAGAACACCATAACATCAACCACTACCAAGGACCAGAACCCAATCATAAATCCAACAAGGGATTCTTAACCGAAACTGAATTCAAATCAGCACCACGCCCGAATCAGCAACACTACATCGCTACAATCCTAGCAAAGATGATTTAGAGTAAGCACAACTCAATCAATCATAACCAGAACCTAATAATCAACCTAACCCAACATAATCCATATCTAATCCATCACATAAGGGCTCTACTAAAACATAAATCAGATTATCACAGGAGGAAAAACAGTTAGGTGATGCAAACTAATTTCAGAACTCCTGAACACAACAACGATCTCTGTAATCGTCTCTCTAAACCCAATCAATAAACAACTCTTCGGGAATCAAACACTAATGACTTATAGTAATAATTACTCTTAAAATCTTCTCTAATCAATTACCAAGAAGGCAAGAGGGTTTTACCGAACTGAAAATCAGATTATAAAGTGGAAAAGTAACAGGGAATTCCTTACATGAAAAGGGCAGTTGCGATTGGAAATGGATGACGATAAGTCGGCGATTGAAGATGGTTAAAACAGCCTCTCTCTACACTTTAGAACAACAACAATAAAGGTGGCAACAACTGAACCGCAACTGCAACAATGGTGGCAATAACCTATCGGAGAACAACCGCCTCTACTCTCTCTCTTCTTCCTCAAACAGCAGTCCCTCTTCAACCCTTACTCTCTACTCTCCAATCTCCCAAAGACTCTCCCCCAACTCTATGTTAAAATTCTACAAATCAAATCCCTAAAATAGATGTGTGTGGTGATCCAATGGAACGGTACTATGATAGCTACAACAGAGCCTACCCCATACAGGTAAAATAGTACTCTAATGTTCACATTCACAGTAAGCCTATTACCATACTAAGAGTCCTGATATAAAATAATGGAACACAATGCATGATGTCAAGGAAAAATATGGATGCATAATTTATTTATTTAAATAAAGAATAAAAAAATAATCAAAAATTCCGAAACATTACATCCCCCGCTTTGGTGGTGGACAAACTTTACCTGAACCAGTATCTCTGGTGGTGGACAACCCTTTACCTGATGAACAAAAATTAGAAATAAAGTTCTGGGAGTTCAGGGAAGGTACCCTACGCTCATTAACAATCTATATGTGAAAGGGTGTGCCGGGATTGCTTTTATGCATATTGATCATTATAATAAAGTCCTGAACTGATGAAATCTTGCATGCACAACCATAGATGAAGTTGTACAACTTACAGTCCTCACGATGGATTTCGCTTATTTCTTCAAGGAGTGTAACGAAATCTTTATATGATGAGTGCGTTCTTAGTTAGGTAAGTTTTGTACTTTCCCCAATATAAATAATGATTGATCTGATCTTTGGGCGTACGATATTCCCCCAAAATGAACAATGGTATAAAGCTGAACTCCATCTATCCCTGAAACAAATGATATAAATAAACAATTCCAGTAATAAAGTAACAAAAAACAAATGGAAAAAATGATAATAAAAATGATAACGAAGCAGAAGATAAATGATATAAAACTCAACTTCAATCCCTCAAACAAATATTAGGAATCCTGAAATAAATGATATCAATGAACAATTCTAGTGACATAGTAGCAGATAATAAATGTTAAAAATGACACAAGAAAATGGCAAATGATAGAGTAGCAAAAGAAAAATGATTATGTACAAAGTGTATCGTCTTGCATAACATTTTTCTTAAGAAAAAAACTGTCAAATTATGATGCGGATACAAAGTTAGATATGATGGATACAGAGTTAGAGATAATATTTACTGTAATGGTTACTTCAATGGTCGGAGAGAAGAATAATAATGATCTTTAGCAACGAGAAAAACCTAGGATAATAACTCTAATAGCCTAATTCTGGAATTCGGACTTAACCTTTACACCAAATGTAATCAAAACGCTAATAATAGCTAACACAAAAGTTTAGCGTGGAAAACCTTTGAATAAGTTAAAAACCATGACCTCTCTTGAGGATTTTAGAAAGAGAGAGATGTTATTGAGAATGCTAGCTATTACAATTAGCACTTTAAATCTATGAAGTTTTGGAGTAGGGATTCTTTTGTATAGAATTGCCTCTCTAGCATTTTATATCCTTCATCTATAGATTTCTGGTCCTATTTGTAGTTCTTCTAATATAACCGTTTGATGATTATTAATATTCTTAATGGTGGACATTACAAAGTAGATGTAAGATATTCTTTAACCAAATGATGTAATGTCCTAACTTTTGTTGTTGTATAATAGCTCTATTGATGACTGTACACTTGCGTAAATCAAACTGCAGACGTGGAGGTTGAAAGCGATGACTCAAACTGAGGAATATTCAATATGTCTTTAGTAGTATTTCCTGTATGTTGATGAGGTCGAGGATGAAGCTTTGAGTCTGAGGTATGAAATAAGCTATTTCAAGATGGCTCTCAACCAATAACATGAGGAACTTTATGGACGAGTGGTGTTGGTTAAGAAATTTGTGTATTATTTGCTTCTTGACGTTGCTATCTTGATACTTTTTGTGCCACGTGCTCTGTTGGTGAGATCGAAAGCTCGTATGTAGTTCGAAGATGACGTATAAGTTCGAGCTGCAGAATAGGCCACTACAACTGCCCCCTCTCAGCCAGCAGCACGAGAGACCTTGCAGGCGAATGGTGTTGGTTGAGAAGTGTCATTTAATGTGCTAGTTAAAATCTGGGAATCAATTCTAATGTATATTCATAAGTATCTTGTTATTGCCTTTTGGGTTTTCCCGAACTAATGGTTCTAGTCAATGTTTATGAGAAATCCTTTTGTCGTTGGGAATCTGAAGAGTCTACTTTAAATGCTGATCCTAGTATAAAAAACATTCGGAAGTGAGAGTGAGGAACCAAGTCTTCGTCCCTGACTCTCTTCTTCTCCATTCTTGACTATTGTAGATTCTTGACTGTTGAGAGTATGGTGACTACCACGAATCAATCTCGGGAGTCTAGGATTCGTAGATAGATAGAGAAATTACGTATCTGATACTTTGGATACCAATCTCTGTATTTGTCAACACCGATTCCTATGTCGCCTACCTATCACCGTATGTCATATGAAAAAGTGATGGAGGCGGTGATTATTATTATCAGATGGTGCAGTTTCATTATCTGCTGACATCTGAGGCGGAGTGCCAAAATGGGCTTCGTTTACTGGTGGATGAGGCTGTTACAACTAAAGATGAAGTGGCAGGCGTTCGTCCGAGGGAGTCTTGTCGGTATCATGCTAGTGAATGGGTTCTTTCTAAAAGGTAGGACCTTTTGTCTGTCTCTAGCATCCGGGGTAGGGGTTATGGTGGGAGGATGCAGAGGATCATTTTCTTCCATGGACTAAAAATGTTGGCTATGAAAAAGATCTTTCATCTATAATTTATAGTTCTGACTGTTTCTCAGATCTTGCAGCGTGGGATCAGGGTTTGGAAGTTGCTTCAGTTTTTCATCATCTTCTCTGCTAGTTCCTGAAAAGGTAATTTAAACTGTAACTTTGTGATGCAATCTGTTATAATTTATTGGGTCATTTTGTTATTTGCAAAGTATCCTGTAAAGAAATTTTCGAATTAATGAAATAACTTCGTTCTGAGGTCATGATTCTTTACCACGAACTTGTCTGTGTAGTTTGTTATTTGTAAAATATGAGTTAGATATCATGGGTTAAGATAGGAAAAATCGAGCTGAAAGGAGTTTCGTGTGTACAAAAGTAAATAGTAGTTATAGCGGGGGTTGGAGAGAAAGAAGTTCGACGAAGTAGTTAGATATTATTTTTTGTGACCTGTGTACTTGAACTGGTTGACAAAGTTTTTTGAATTATGAGAAAGGGTGGGTATTGATCTGTAGGTGCTACTGCTGGATTTGCGTGATCTTGTATGCTGCCCTTCTTATATTTACTTGTGCAAAATCGAAGGAGATATTTCATACTTTGGAAAGAATGACTTGTCACAATATTCTGCATTTGATGTTGATATTTAGCTGCTCCGTCTTGCTTTAAACAATATATCCTTCAGACAAATTAGTGGGGTGATATTTGTAATAATCTTTCTGGCGGCTATAAAATCATGAATCTTGGTTGCTTTGATTTACATCTTCTGCAAAGATAGTTTTGTTGTGGAGGTGGTGAGTATATTCATGGTGAGGACTCGTGATCAGCGCTCTCATCAGGCAACAGATGGGATTTTCCATATCAAGGATGCTGAACTTTGTGAGCGATATTTTTGCTGACTCCCTTATGATGTCGTGTTGTCGGAATGGCCGTTGGATCTGTCTGAACTAGATGAAGAAGGGAAGCGCGTGGAGTATAACCGATTTTTCAAGTACGACGAGTTTCGGAGGTCATTGTTGAGTGCCACGGTGCAGGAACTGATTGTTTGATAGCTTGCATGTGACAAGATTGTTGAAGAGGATGCCAGGGCAGCAAAAGGGGAGATCATTCTGTGTGGGGAGGCGCATCACCGAGGCTATTTTAGATGTAATTAGAGAGTTCGGTAAGCTCAAAGCATTAGATCTCGTAATAAGTAATCTATTTTGAGTATTCTGTAGTTGGGTTTGAATAATATGTAAGATGAGAGATCTTGAGAGGATAAACGAATGTAATGCCTCGATTTGATTGAATAAAAATAAGGTAGTTTGTTTTAATCTTTGTGTATGGATATTGCGGGACAGCTATAGGATTTTAACAACTGTATCGATATCTTTGAATTTTGAATATTGATCTATTTTAGGAAAGTTGTACGATCTTGGCAGGGTATTAAAGTAAGGTGATTGGTCATTTTTACTGTGTTTGAGGAAAAGGTACAGAATTGTGTAATGGCAGACAATAGGGACAGACGTGATAACGGTAGACGTTATCGCAGAATTCATGATGATGTCTTTAACCGAAAAGACATGTTTGCAGAGACAGTAGGGATGGCTGACGCGTATCAGGCGGGAGCGTTCATTCTCGAAAAGACGTCCGGGTAAAGTAGATGATTATTGTTCTTCAAGTACAGGTTGGTAATATAAAGTTCTGTCCGGTTGATTTGTTTAGTAATATGTATGATATTTGTAGTAATCTGTTTGATATCTATAGTAACATATTTGATATGTGTATCTGATAATGTAAGGGTTTCAAGGTGTTTTAATAAAAATGGGGAATATGAGTTTAGGTATATGAATAGATTGTTAGAGGGAGAAAAATATGCATTTGGGGAAGAAGGTGGAAATTTGAAATGATTGACTTTTGCTTTTGATTTGGGAATTTGTAAAATAGACGTGTTGACTGGGTAGAAGGCAGAGTTATTTTGTCTATATGTAATGTAGAAAAAATGACAAAAAATATATTTATATATTTTGTAGGTTTGATATGCGGTCTAAACCTAGTATTCCCATCAGTAAATTTGTAGTATCGCCGAGTTCCGAGGAGACATCATCATCTGGGAGGGGGGACGAGTGTAGTGTGATGGAAGAAATTGCAGACAGTGTAGAGAGAAGCATAGAGGGTGGGGAACCCAGTAAGGTTGAGGAGGTGGTAGAAGGGGGGGGGGATATTTTAGAGAAGGAGAAAGTCCTTGTAATATACCTAGAGGGGGTAGATGTAGGGAAAGAATACTTGAAATATAAAAAGAAGTTACAGGGAGAATGGGGAAGTTATGTGAAGGAGCAAGGTTTATGGTTTAGGGCATTTATCCCTGGTATAGAGGAGGAGGTTGTCTACTACCAAGTCCCATGTTTGGCGAAGTAGAAGAAGGATAAAAGGATTGGTAAGGGGGTTAGTCTCTCATATTATAATGGGCTCGGGCTATCAGACCCAAGGGATAGATTTTTGTGTTTTTTGAATCAGGTCTTGTATGGCCTTAGAATTCCTCTAACCTTCTTTCAGAAAGGGGTTATGAATGTGTTACAGTGTTGCCCTACCCTGTTAAATGGGAATGTTTACAAAATGATGAGGGTATACGAGGTATTGAATGAGAAATGGAAGAAGGAAGGGATTGCGAAGCAGTTCGAAGCTGAAGATGTAATGAAGTTTTATAACTGGAAATATGTTAAAGGTCAAAGTAGTGGTTACCTGTATAGTGATTCAGCTAGGCCAAAAAAATTTGAATTCAAATCTGCGGGTAGACCATGGAACGACCACCTTGTGTGGGTAGAGGGTACCTGTATGCAGGTTCCAGATAAACCAGCGTTCGAACTGAACCATAGATATTATAACCCGAGTAAGTAATGTTGACCAATCATTAAATAAACTATACTTGTCTTCGATCTGTTACTTAATGCTTTGTTCCTTGTTTTGATAGTGCCCAAGCCTTTATCCACTCCAGACAATACCAGCCTCTTTGAATATTTTTCTCAAGATCCAGACGGGCTAAAATAGGTACTTTGTATGCTAGGTATCTGTATAAACAAAAGGGTAGATTCTGTAGTTCTCAAAGTTTAGCGAGCTTAGGAGAAATAAGCTATGGCTGAGGGAAAGGCTATCTTGACTGTTGCTGATGTGCTTAGTGTTCCAGGTCCTATATCTCAGAGCACCAAGCAAAATGTTTGGCGGCCCGTGAGGCTAGCTCGGTAGAGTACCTCTGTCACTGGGGGACGGCCACGGCACAAGAGGTCATAAAGTCTATATCTGGCGATGTGGCTGAGAATCTAGAAGTTGTTCTTGTTGAGGTAGAGGTCCTCGCTGAAAAAGAAAAGGCATCAAGAAGAGGGTAGTTCTCGAACTAAAACTCACGCCTCAGCTAAGATGGCAGAGCTGGAGCGGAAATACTTCTCGATGGCTGCGATGGATCTGGAGCAGCTCTATGCGGAGTATTGCGAACATACTTTTGCGGTACACTTTTTTTTTTTTCTTTTTTTAAAGTCCTTAATTTTTTTGTATTTGGACTGAGAACTATTGTGCTGATTTTGACTCTGTATGCTTGTACTAGCAACTCTTAATGTTGTTGAAGGGGGCAAAAAAGTGCTTGGAACAGAGGAGCAAGGAGTTCGGGGTTCTTGCAGTGAGGTTCGAAGTTCAATCTGCTCACTTGAAAGAGTTCGAGGATCAATATGCTCGTATAAAGGAGCTCAAAGCTGAGCTCAAGCTGGAAAAGGAGCAGAGAACTGAAAAGGCTAGAGCATCTACAGAGCTCGCGACAAAATACTCAGAGCTGGTGGCCCATAATGATGTGATGTCAAAATTAGTTAAGGCCCTAAAAGTGGAATGAAATTATTTCATTTAATCGTACTATGATTTTGGATTGATCCCAGCTGATGTAGAGCTAGGTCGGGTCGGAAGGTATAAGGAAATTGAGTTTCCTTCCGCGGTTCCGGAGGAGGTGATGGTAGACGCTGGTGTTACTCCTGGTTAAGCGTTGAAGTTTCCACCAGAAAGTGCGGAGCCAGTCCGAGTGGCAAAAAAAATACTGGATCCTCCTTCTGAAGCTGTTGGTCCGAGTCAGCTGGTTGGGCAAACATCGGATCCTCCATCTGAGGTAGAGCTCAAAAGGAATATATAAACCTTCTGTTGTATGCTATTTTTGAACTTGAGCTTTTGCTCCTCACCCTCGTCTACACTTCCCGAAAACTCAAACCATATTTTCAAGCTCACCCTATCGTGTTATAACGAGTTATCCCTTTCTAGAAGTTCTTAGCAATAAAGAAAAATCTAGACGAGTACAATAGTGGTCTGTTTATCTGGGGGAACTTGATATCACATTTGAGAAACAAGTATCCCAAAAAGGTTAAGCAGTCGCCGATTTCCTCGCTGACTTCCCGGTCGAAGATGTAGACTATGAGGAACACGAAGATGAACTACCAGAAGACCAACCCGAACCCACAGACCCATAGAACCCCAACACAGGCTGACATTTTTTCACAGACAGATCTACTGGACCTAACGGTTTGGGGATCGGTAACGTCCTGGTCACACCAACCAATGATCGGATTGAAAAGGCAGTTAAGATAAACTTTAAATACTCCAACAATGAGGTTGAGTATAAAGCCTTGATTCATGGCCTTGACCTCACACACAATCTCGGTGTCCCTAAACTTGTAGTTTTCACAGATTCCCAACTCGTCCAAAGATAATACTCAGGTAAAAATCAAGCCAACGGTCGCATGGCCGAATATCCTACTCTTGTCCGCCAGCGCATGGACCGCTTTCCTAAAAAAATCTTTTATCACTTACTATCCTAGAGGCGAAAATAGAGACACAGATGCCATCATCTACAAAGCAGCTATGTTAGGCCAGTCTGAATCTCGAACTCTTCATATCGAAGTACTCGAACGCCCAAGTATCAACCAGATGGAAGTCAATGCCATCAATACTGGGGGCGAAAGTCTCGATCCAGACGATTGGCGAACACCATTCCTCGATTATTTCAACAATGTTATACTCCCAGACGATCCTAAAGCTAAAAGGTTATTATTAGAAAACTACTGCAAATACACCATCCTCAAACGCGAGTTACACTGCAAATCTCCAAATGGCATCCTCCTTCGATGTATTTCTCAAAACGAAGCCTCTTCAATTCTTGCCGAACTCGACGAAGGTACATGCGGTGCTCATACCGCTGGTCGATCTATGGCTCTTCGAGCCGTCTCTCAAGGTTTATTCTAGCCTAATATGAAGAAGCAAGCCGAAGAGTATGTCAAACACTGTGAAAAATGCCAGCGCCATGCCTACGACATCCATAGCCCCACACAAGACCTCCACTTTAGCCAAGTTTATTGGCCATTCAAACGATGGGCCATCGATCTTGTGGGTCTTTTTCCCAAAGCTTCGGGTAGCCGAGAAAACATCCCTACTACAACAAATTATTTTACCAAATGGGTCAAAGCTGTACCTTTGTGTTGAACCAGAGGAGAAGAAGTCATTAAATTCCTATGGGAGAACATTATTACACGCTTCGGCTGCCCTCATATGATCCAATGTGACAATGGTCCACAAATCTTCAGGAACAAAGTCAGAAATTTCCTCAAGAAGTACAACATCGTCATCTCCCCCTCAACACTGTATTACCCCCAAGGGAACGGTCAGGTCGATGCAATCAATAAAATGATCGTCGACGGTCTCAAGAAGCGTGTTGATGCAAAGAAAGGATGATGGGTTCATGAATTACAGCATGTCCTCTGGGCTTACCGAACAATACCAAGAAAAGCGACCGGCTGCACCCCTTTTCTATTAGCCTATGGTACTAAAGCAGTGCTCCCTACTCAATTTGAAGCACCCACCCGAGATCCCAACCTCCCAGACGAAGATAATTAGTTCGAACTTAGGTGCAATATGCTATGGATCGAAGAAACCAGAGACCGAGCCATCACCAACCTCGGCCATTACCATCTATCCCTCCAGAAGTCATATAGCAAGCGAGTTCGACCAAGATATTTCAACATTGGAGATATCGTACTTAACGTCTCACGCAGTCTTCGAAGCCTCGAAATGCCGGCAACCTAGCCGAATCCTTGGAAGGACCTTATGTCATTTACGATAAAACCGACAAGGGTTCATATTACCTAATGATAGAAGACGAAGAGTCTCTACCAAATCCATGAATTATAATGCAGTTAGTATCATACAACAGGCCACGGCCTTCACCTTGTTCCACTGATGTAAATACAGTATAATCAATGAACATATTTTCCCCTGAACTTTGTCTCCCATTTTCCAGTTAATTTCTTGGTTTACCCAAAGTATCATGTCAACCATTCGACCCGACTGATACTTGGGGGCGACCTTAAAAATTTTCAAGTCTCCAATTTTGAGCAAACTCGAGGGGCACGAATGGTCAACAGACCAGACCCTCGAGGATGCATTGGGGTGACCACGTTCTACTTTGATCAGGCTCAGGCCTTTAAAGTCCAGTGAATTTATTGGTTTACCCTAAGTATCATGTCAACCCTTCAACCCGACTGATACTTGGTGGAAACCTTAAAAAATTTCAAATCTCCAATTTCGAGCAAACTCGAGGGGAACAAATGGTTGACAGACCAGACCCTCGAGGATGCATTGGGGGCGACCACGTTCTACTACGATTAGGCTCAGGCCTTCGAAGTCCAGCAATTTTTTTGGTTTACCCTAAGTATCATGTCAACCCTTCGATCCGACTGATACTTGGGGGTGACCTTGAAAATTTCCCAAGTCCCAAATTTTGAGCAAACTCGAGGGGAACGAATGGTCGATAGACCGGCCCCTCGAGGATGTATTGGGGGCGACCACATTCTACTTCGATTAGGCTTAGTCCTTCGAAGCCTAGTGAATTTCCTGGTTTACCCTAAGTATCATGTCAACCCTTTGTGCACTGGTCCTTCTTGCTTAGGCACCGGCTGCCTCTTATTAACATAACTTACCTTCCTCAACAATTTCACTTTCTCCATTCCTTCGACACCTTCTTTTTTGATGGCTTCGGCGTAACGGGTACATTTCGAAGCAGGGAATCTCTCATCTTCTGCATCTTCCTCTTAATACCCAGTTTCCTAAAAATGGAGTTCACCCACTCCACGTTCAAGTTGATCAACTTGTCAATATAATCCCTCAGATTTATCAAAGTCTGGATACTAGGACCTGTAGAACAAACAGAAAACACGTTTATCAGTCTATTTGATCAATACGTGAAAAAATCTTCGACAGACAACTTACTTGGATTATAGACCTTATGCTGTAACTTATAAGGATCCTCCCCTTCGACATTCTCATAGTTACCCCGTACTACAGCCAAGTCTTTATCCCACCCTCGGCCCGTCGAGTACAGATCAAACAACCAAGGCTTATCTGCGTGACACTGGATGTGATAGGTACCTACCTTCTGGTTGGCTTTCCTAAAGTAGAACGATATAATATCGTACCATTCGATCAAGCTCCTCCCCTTACCTCCCAGTTTTACATTCATACCGTCAATTACCTTCATCATTTCGTAAAAATTCCCATTTATCTGGTACGGGGAAACTTCCCAAAAGTTCAACACCTCCTTCACCAGCCTTCGGAAGGATAGTTGCATTCATAGTCGTATTTGGCCTCTATAGGCCATAATACCCTCTCGAGGTTTTGACTGGAAGGTTTACCCTGACCCTGCAACATATAATATCATCCTTACCTTTGACAGCTCCAACTTAGCCACAAATCGATCCAGTCTCAGCTTCTTTCTAGCCGAGACAGTACCCGCGGCCTCCTCCGAATCAGTCGACTCCTCACTATGATCAGTTTGCTCCCCCTCTCTCCTTTTATCACCCGAAAGCTCAATACTACCTTCGTGTCCCTCTCTCTCTCTCCACCTTCCATCTCTTCCCCGTCACTCTCCCCGGTCACTAGTATCTTATGACATTTTCTACTGGAAGCCCTAATTTTAGGAACCACCATCGCTAATGGGGCATCTTTTGTAATGCCCAACTCTTCTACGTCACTGCTCTCACCCATCAGAGCATGACCAGATACACTAGCCACATTTTCTTCGATCTCCTCGTCTATAACCTCAGTCTCGAAGATCGACGGGTACGCATCTTATCCGACAGAAGAAGAGGCACGCAATCAGATTGATATATTTGACTATTACGTGTCAATAACTTATTTTCACCTACCCTCTCCAACTCAGACTATCATAGTTGAATGTTTGACCATAATCCCTGCTACACAGTCAATACCCTCAGAACCCCAAAAGACTTAACCCACAGATACATGTTTTCCCTCAGTCCTCGGTCATATCATCACAACTATAAACCCTAGCAGCCTCTACCCTAATATGTACTCCACATACAGAAACAGAAGACGAAGCAACAAGACAGAAGTAAGACGACATACCTGTTTGAGAAGAGTATATTTCCTTCCTTTCAGCAATTCAGACGATCCCATAGCAACTACCGAGCTCTACGGAACAATGGCGTATGTTCTCTTTCTCTCACTCTCTGGTTTTTCTATAAGTGGGTAACTGGGAATAGTAACTATGCTCTTACCACTATATATATCTCCTCGGAATGCCAAAAAACCACCTCGATTTCCAAAACCGCTATCATTACCACTACCTCTACTTTTCGGCTGAGATGTGTTTTATCGAATTTACCCTCCATTACCCATGTGTGCATCTCACGCGCACATTTACACAATTTTATATTCATAAACCAACTCGAACCTTCTGATCCCCACTCGAAGCTGTCAAATCATACCCTTACATCAAATTAGTCTTTTTCTGTAATCCAAGGAAACATTATGATGCCTGCAGAGTACTCTGCTCTAGACTCCGTATAGTTTCTAACATGCCAGCTGTTAGGACTGTCAATTTTGACAGTCAAAGCTAATCGACCTTTAAAAATACCTTCCCTCACCCTCGAATAATCGTCTGCATTACGTCTCGAACACTAGTCCACAGATAACCTGATATTCGACTTCAAAATGTGCCAGTCATTCGATCTCTTTCATCTTTGACATTCGACAAGCTGTTTTCGCGCCTAAATTACCTTCAAGTATTATGGTGATCTTACTTACACACAGACAGTACCTCACTTTGATAGTTATCATATAGATTTTTAAGTTCATTTGGGCAGACGCCCTTACACTGAAATACATAAGTAAATAATAAACATCAGCAGAAAAAACTACAAACATCCCTCCCTACCATCCTACAACAATACTTTCACCACACTAAAGAATCCCTTATTTACAGACGGACACTTCTTCGAGAACCTAACCTCAACATCATCCTTGTCCACCATCTCCTCAACTAAAGACTCTAGGAAGATGAACTGGTCGTTGGGGAGCGGGCTCATCATTTGTAGCACCCTCCACCAGTACGCATAGGGCATCCCACTAATGGGTTTCCCCGGCTTTAGTTCAAACAAATCCGGTATAACCCAATTAAGGCCTCGATCACCAAAAAGACCTCTACTTCAGCTCGAACGTCTTCTCCCGCCACTTGCTCCTGGTTTCTGGTGTTAGGAACATCTCCGCTGTTGTGGGGAGAAGATGAAGACATGCTTACACAAGAAGAGTACAGACGTCTGAAGTTCCCTTAAGACACCCTACTTATACCCAAAAGCAGGTACATTTAAACCATCTTTAATCAAAACCCGCATTTATCACAGTCTTAAAAGTTTCCCACGAAATTTCAACAGTCAAACATTTTCAACTTCCCAGACTCAACCATTTCATCGGCATACGCACTTAACACCTATTTCTAAGATTTTACACTCGACACATCCCCAGTCCCGGACCATTGACTCTACTATGATATTTCCCCACAACTCTTTCAATATACACATCAAAGTTTTGAGAATTCAGATTCAATTATTGATTACAGGTCGAATATTAACCAATGTCTTCGATAATTATGACAATTCAAAACACTTTTCCCCTCGAAGATAACCATTTATACTATTTACCCTTCAAAGTTGGATGTTCGATCCTGCGCCTACAATCTATTCGTCTACCGTATTTACCAGATACTAAAACACACAATTTCAGTGAAGTATTGTCTCATTCCATTACATCGATTACAAAAAAGAGGACAGTAGGGAAGAAGAAGAAAATCTACAAACAGCAACAAAAACAACAACAGAAAAGGAAACCTTCAAATACAGTCATACAAAAAATAACAAAACCTATCACCACCACCACCTATTTTCAGACGGGCCAGATCCTCCCGTTGAGCCCTGCTCCTTCACCAACTGATCTTCTTCCTGTACAAGACTCTCGACCATAGCCGACAAGAAGAGATAACGTTCTTCAGAAGCTATGAACTTCTACTGCATCATTCCCCACAAGTACGCATAGGATTGCCCGTTGATCGGCTCCCCAGGTTTCACCTCCACCAGGTCTGGCATGTTCCAGTCAAGCTCCTTATCACCAAAGAACTTCAGCGTCAGTTCAGCCATTTTTTACCTTATGCGATGGTCTCTGGCAAAACCCATCCTTCTCTGATAACATGTGTTGGGAGTGGTATCCATTTTGTTTTCACGGAATGCAGAGGAAGAGAGTGAAGACGAAGAGTATACAGTGTTACCCCCCACATAAGCCATATTTTTATCTTCATTAACATTATTTATTACTCCGTAATCACCACAACTTCCTAATTACCCTCCATTATTACCCTCCTCGGAAATCAAATATACATCAGTCAACCGTTCGAATTCCGACAACCAAGAGTTTTTCTCAGCAAACGCCTCTACACCTATTTCTGAGACCCTTGCTGAGAGGGGGCGAATATAGTAGCCTACTCGCAGCCTTCTAGCTCCAGTCGAACATTCGAAGGCTACATCGAAGTCTACACGAATACCTCGAAGCCCATTCAATATGAAAACAAGCCTTCCTAGACTACACGAAGACGAAGCCTCGACTATGAACAAGCCTCAAAGACAAAGACAGATCCGTCAGCACACGAACCCCACATCAGCATCATAAATACTTCGACCATAGTTGTACATGGTCGAAGGGAACCAACAACGGCTGTAATGTTAGAGCACAGATCTAGACCCAACATTTGCGGCATCAACACCAACTCCGGGATACCCGCCTGATACCCGGAGGATACACCTGTAATTTGACTTTCCTTGGTGACTCAGCCCTTCCTATATTCTATAAATAGGAGGGAGGGGGAACCAAGGAGAGGTTACGAAATCTCTCCCCAGAACCCTTGTAGTTTACCTTCGATCACTCTATAAATTACCCAGTACTCGAACCTTTGACTACTCGACAGTAATATTAAATCTCTTAAAAATCCTCATCAGAGGTCGTGGAGTGTCCCATTCCAGGCCTCCATACAAGTATATTTTCAGTAGGTTACTTGTATTATTGATTATATGCTTGAACCCTTTGATTGAAGATAAATCCCGTGGTGTAAGAGTCAACTTCCCCTCCTTACGAAGTTAGGCACTTATAGAATACATCACTGTTGTCTTTGAAAAACTGAATGAGGACATTTCGTTCTACTGCTAGCAAAAGAGTGCCAATGTATGTTCCTCACTTTTTGCCACTGATTTTAACGTACTATGTTGTTTCTGCGCTGGGCAGACTATTTTATGTAGAGTGTACTATATAGTTTTCGGTAACTTTTCCTGCTATTCTCTGTAATTACTATGCGAGCTGTGGCTCTGAGGATTCCGGAACGATGATGACAAAATTTCCACATGCTCGAGTGAGCTTCTGACTTCCTTTGATCTCGTAGACGCCGCCATTCTACTCAAATTGTAGTGCCAAATAATAGGTGGATGGAATGGCTCGCATATTGTGTAACCAGCAGTGCCCCATTATCCCTAAATAATAGGATTTTGTGTTGATAACATATAAAGCAATGTCGAGTGTCACAGGTCCTACCGTGATAGGAAGTATGATTTTTCCTATACGCTCTTCTTTAGATATGTTGAATCCAAAGATATCAATGTCACTGGGCTGTACTTTGTCGGCCAGCTCCATCTAATCAATCGTTCTTTAAAAAAGTAATTCAATAGTACTCCCAGTATCTATCATCATCGTGTGAAGCACCATGTTTCACATTTTCAGTATGATCACCAAAGCATCATGGTAAGGATAGTTGATGTGACGAACATCACAGTCGTCGAAAGAAATTTCTGTTCGTTGAGAGCTTGAAATGAGAAGTAAACGAGCTTCTTTGTCTTTCATGTACAGGTTGTGATATTGGTTGACCCGTTATCTCTTAGTTCTATTCGATTGGTTGACAATCTGAGTCTCAATAAAGTGGCAGAGGGCCATTTGGTATAAGTATTTCTCTCTTGTCAGCTCTTCAGTTTGTACGGCGTCTGTAGGAAGTTTGTAACTCCCGTTCTTGTAGCTTTCGACGTCTACAATGTACTCATGCATTCGTCCATCAGCGAAGAAATACTCTAACAACCGCTGTAAAGTAAAGCAGCATTCTATTTCATGATGTCTGACCTTGTGATGAATACAATATGGCTTATTCTCGATGGGCTGGAGATATTGTGCATGGCGGAAGAATCGATCCTTCTTAAGTATAGGATAAATGCTGGCTATGGTCACATTCATCTTGGGAAGCTTGGGCAAGTTGTTCCCCTTTCGAGGTCGCTCGTAATTAAATTTTCTCTATTTCCTATCTCCTCCCTGATTGGCAGTACGATTGAATTCCTGGTTGGCTAACTGATCTCGAGCTGTTAATGTTGACTTCTAGGGTTTTTATATCTCGGACACCATTCTTTCTAGGTCGATATAACCGTTGACTTTTTCGATCATGTCTTCCAGAGTTGTTAGTTTGTTGAGGACGAGGTATTCTTTCACCCTTCCATCAACAAGTAACGCATTGGTGAAAGCCGAAATGGTAATCTTCTGGTCGAGTCGATCTACTTTTTGGGCTAATTCCAAGAAATTATTAGTGAACATCTTGAGCTTTTCACCTAGCATCTGTTTAAAGCTAAAAAGAGAGTATAGATTCTCCTTTTTTTTATGTTGTGCAAGTAATTCTTGATGAAGAGTTCTCGCAGCTGTTCGAAAGTTGTAATGGATCCTTCAGGCAGCGTATGGAACCATCGCAGAGGTTCACCGGACAAGCTGGTAGGGGAGAACCGACAAAGAATGTGGTTGGACGGGGAATGTAGGCCTAAAGCGTCCTGGAACTCTTGGACGTGCTCCACTGGATCTGTTCCTTTCCATTTGTAGATCTTCAGAGTATGGAATCTGGTGGGACCTCGCCATCCAATAACTCCTGTGCGATCGGGCTCTTCTGTAACCTGTTATGGATTCCTTTAGTCAAAGTCTGAGCTTCGAGCATTTCTTTGATTCGTCTCTCAACATGTTCCTGAGTCATGTATTTTCAAGCTGCGGAAGTTGAGCGGGTGATACGTCCTTCTCTAGGATTATGGTCGCCACTCCCTTCGCTTAGGCGATCTTTTACTAGGACTCGAACTCTTTGAGGTAAATTTTAGATATGTCTGACTCCAACTGGGTCGCCATCAACTTCCTGGTGGGCCTCCTGAATCAGGATGGGATCCATTTCCTGTTGATGATGGTTAGATCAAAGAACACTTCCTACGTGATTGCCTTTCGGGGGGGGTCCTATTCTGTCATGAATGGAAATTCGCGAGCCTTCAAGTTGCACAGCTTTGTTCTTCTGGGCGGCGACTTGCTGACCCTGTAGAACCTTCAGTACGTCATGTACACTTGCCAGTTGTTGCTCCAAAATAGCTCGTCTTTCTGTTTCAGAATTTAAAGTGGCCCGCAGATCTGCTTGCGCGGTATTTTTTTTTGCTTGAATTATTGGCATGCTTTGACCTGGAGGCGACATTTTGAAAGGAAATGATCGGTGGTTTCTGAGATAATGGGTTTGAGAATTTTGATTCCCACAGACGACGCCAAATGTAATAGCCTAATTCTAAAATTCGGACTTAGCCTTTACACCAAATATAATCAGAACGCTAATAATAACTAATACAAAAGTTTAGCGTGGAAAACCTTTAAATAGGTTAAAAACTACGACCTCTCTCGAGGATTTTAGAAAGAGAGAGATGTCATTGAGAATGCTAGCTATTAGAATGAGTACTCTGAATCTATGGAGTTTTGAAGTAGGGATTCTTCTGTGTAGAATTGTCTGTCTGACATTTCCTATCCTTCATTTGTAATTTTCTGGTCTTATTTATAGGTCTTCTAATATGATCGATTGATGATCATTAATATTCTTAATGGTGGACGTTACAAAGTAGATGTGAGATATTCTTTGACCAGATGATGTAACATCCTGACCTCTGTTGCTGTACAACGGCTCTATTGATGACTGTACACTTGTATACATCGAACTGCAGACGTTGAGGTCGAAAGCGATGACTCGAACTGAGGAATATTGAATATGTCTTTAATAGTATTTCCTGCATGTTGACGAGGTCGAGGATAAAGCTGTAAGTCCGAGGTACGAAATATGCTATTACAAGACGACTCTCAACCAATAGAACAAGGAACCTTATGGACGAGTGGTGTTGGTTGAGAAATTCGTGTTGTATTTGTTTCCTGACGTTACTGTTTTGATACTTTCTATGCCACGTACTCTGAGATCGAAAGCTCGTATGTAGTTCGAAGATGACTCATAAGTTTGAGATGCAGAATACGCCAGTACAATAACGATCTTTTTCTCCCCAATGACCTATATGTGAGGACTTTAGCCAATGCACAACGATAGTTGGAAGACTTGGTACATGAAGGAGACAAACAGTACATCAATGAGAATCTGTTTTAATTTTTGTAGAAGCTTTGTTGTTGTTAGAGAAGAAGAAGAAGCTTTGATTTTTTTTTAAGGTTGGTAGTTTATTTTAGGGGAATCTTCCCTCTTATTACTATTCTTATTACTGTAGCAGATTAGACTACTCAACAATTTCAGTAGCGATAATTTCTCATTTGTTCTGTATGATTTGCCATTTTTCTTTGCCCGAATTTTGTCATGCTTTTGGAAATCTTTGTAATTTTTTTGCTATAGCTTTGTCATCTGTTCAGTAATCTTTGTGAGTTAATAATTTTATTCTGTAGCAGATTAGACTAATCATCAACATTTAATGTTAGAGAATATGGGTGGCAACTAGGGAGTAGTAAGTAGGACCAGTATCGATTTGTTAATTTTAGTATTAATTTTAGAAGAGGTTTGCCAAATTATCGATTTTGTAAAGTTGCCAAATTACAGTTAGCATTGTACGTCATAGTGAAGAGCATTGCAAATGCTCTAAAAACACATAACAACACAGTTCATCTATCTCTCCCCTGTTCTGAGATTACTCTCTCATTTTTTTATCACAGTTTCATAAAGGTGTAAATTACTGTATGCATGTACTCGACTATTGTATTCTTCCCTGCTTGGTGTACCTGGGAAGAGATTCGAACTACTGTATGGTTGTGTATTATTCTCTTCCCTGCTCGGTATACCCCGGGAAGAGATTCGATTATGAATACATTTGCTTTGGGTATGTTGAAATACTCTTTAAAGAAAGTGTAACCCACGCCTCGAGCTATTTCTCGATTTGTTGTTGTTTACAGCTGCTTCTACACTTCCGGTACCGCACTGATATTTTATTTTTTGGAATTCTGAGTTGCGTTTCCGTTTTGAGGAAAGCTACATCCCAGGTTCTACCGTGTAATATTTTCAAAAGAAGCAAGCAATGATAAATCATAGGTCAAATACACAATACAAAATCTAACTTCAACTCCAAAAAAAAAAACCCAAAAAATATTCACAATTTCTTCTTTCTCAATTTCAGGCTCAAATATTTTTCATTGTTTCATCTACCAAGGCTTAAAGCAGCTTTAACATCCAACCTCCATGCAAACCCACCGTTACCTAACCTCCACACATCACAAGGCACCGTCAAACAACACCTCTCCTTTCGCCACGTGTACTGTAACCTCACCCTACATGCAAAAGCCCGTTCTGTTACAACCAACAACTTTTCCTTTGTCACCAACCAAACCATCTCCGGCTTCGCCTCGCCCCAACCATCCTTATTAACCATCTTTCGATACGCCTCATTGGTCCACGTCACCTTATTTGCCATATCGGATATAAAACCCGGACACGTGCCGCCCTCTAACCTCTCCCTCCTCTCCTCATCACTCTTTCCCAACACGTCACCAATGTCTTGACACGTGTCGGTCACGCATTCCACCACGACGCATGAACCCACCGGCCTAACCGGTTGAGGTACCGTTGTTGTTGTTGTTTCCTTCATTGTACGGTCGTTGGTCCTCCACGCTGGCACGTAAAACGTTGGGTTCGTTAGGTTTGTTTTTCCGATCGTTAGATCAAGATGATGATCCAAGTCTAACGGTCGATATTGCTCCACGTGTTTCATAGGCTTCTCTTGTAACAAAGGCAACGTCGTCACGTAGCCGCTGTTTTGAGAACCTTTTGTTTCTGACGAAACTACCCTCTTCTTTCTACCAATATTACCCTTCTTGCCACTGCTACCACCACTACTACTACTACTGTTGTAGCGTCGTTTGGGTCTGCCAACTGAGTTGGTGTTGGTGTTGGATGTACTTTTGTCCGGCGATGTTCCACCGGAAACTGACCCACTTGTGGCCAGGATGGTGGGTTTGGGAGCAATGGGTCGGAATCTGAGCATTATACGTTCGACTTTAGAGAGATCGTAAGATGTTGTGGTACCTCCATGGTACCTCGCGATACAACAACCTCCTCTATTATCCATCCGTAATGTTTCTCTCGAGGATGTTGTTTTGGTTGAGTTGGGTTAAGGTGAGAGAAGACAAGAACAGAGTTGAGTTGAGTTGAGTTGAAGTGGTGGAGAAGATATTTATAGCAAAGGACACGTGGAATGAGTAATACGTGTCGAAGAGAGTGTTTGAACAACGCAGAGACCTAATTGGCGGAGAGAGAGACGTGGCTTTCTTTTGGAGCGGGACCCGTGTGATTTTCAGAATGGATAACAGAGGGTGTATGCGTTGATGATCAAGTACTTACTAGGCCTTAGGGTATATGTTTATATGTGAAGCACTCCTCTTTACGCGAAAAATATTCATCCATGATTTAATTCTCAATCTAGTTTGTGCAATATAATGCTTTAGACTCGGGAGAAAACTCGTCTGTCTTCCTGCTACTGTCTGTACAAATGTCTGTTACATTCATAAGCCTAAATGAAAAATAAAAGATTAAGAATTCTAAACTCTTGGTTTAAATGTCAGGCAGAAAGTACTTTGCAGTTAGAATTACCTGACCACTTAATTTTTCTTGGGAAAGATTAATTCAATACACCCAACATAAAAACTAAAAATCTCTTGTAAGAACAATTTTGTGTAATCAAGTATGTTAACTTCACAAAATTATGTTGGAACTAAGCAAAATGTGGCGAATTGTTAATGGAGAGTAAGGTGGCAATATAACTCTAGTTAGTAGCATAACACACTCCCAACAACGAATAGAAGAAGGTGGTTTGCAGCCAACGAGAAGAGCCAATGAGAGCACGATAAGTGTCGATTCCTTTGAACCCAGAAGGGGACACGCAGTTTCTTCTCGGACATCGTGTATGCTTTTTATGAAAACACTGTCTCCATGGAGCCCTAAGGATTTTACACGTGGACGAATGAGATTTGGATAGAAACGATATTTGCGTTTGCTGGTTTCTATATTAAGAAAGGGGGATGATTGGCACGTGGACGGCTAGACTGTGACACGAATCTTTGATGAGTATCTGTCTCCGAATTTGGGGAATGAATGAGACGACTTCGCTTTTTGGAGGGTTACAATTTTGCCCTTATTTTCTCTCTTTTTAGATCCTTTCTCCAAATTGCAGATTTAACATTTAAGTTGGGCTCTATCGACATATAAATAGCTCATATCCATAATGGAGTTTTTGATTTTAATCATTTAGAAGACTCTAATCCTATTTATAATGGTGTTTTTAATCTATTTTTGACTTCTTGTACTTTGCATTGATACCACAATTATTTAAATCCCTACAATGATGTTTTTCCATTTTAGAAGTAATTATATAAATCGTGATGAAAGAATTAAAATTTGAAGTGAGAGAGAAAGATTGGACATAATGGTGGTACACCGGGATAAACTTTGAATAGAGAGAGTTGGAGATTTCTTGACTCCAACTTTCATTTTAACTTGCCGTTTATTTGCCTTTTGTGCTTATCCAAGAGTCAAATTGTAAAGAGGTGAAATGGCTAAAAATGATGGCTCGGGAGAGAACAACAATAGTCATTGATACGATCTTGACTGCAACACTAAAGCCGAATAAATTTGAGGTAAACATGGGAACAGGTAGAAGAATGGCTTAAATTTTTTTCCAAATTTGCTTTAAACATATATAGTTTCATCCAATATCTTACTTAACCGACTTCAAGCATACTTTTTAGTTCCATTCTTAACATCTCAATTCGCATATCTTTCAGTAAATAGAAAACAGTTAGATACGCTAACTAGTAGCTTAAATTATCTACTTATATTGTATATAAGGTTTCATTTGTTTGGTTGTTGAATCAGAGAGGTGGCAAGGTGCTTATTCTCGGCCAGTGAATCACGAAAATTGTGTGACGCTTATCAATACTTATTTATCATGTCTGATATGTGTCAACAACTCAAACTAATGTAACCCTGATGAACATATATGTACTACATTCTGCCACAGTTGAACCTTACTCAATGACACAATAGATTAACCCTAAAAGTAAGTTTAAATCTCGAATCTTAAGTCTTCCACAAAAGAGGCATGTGCCTTCATGAAATTATCAGTTCTTTTATGTTGAGTGTCAACTCGAATCAAGATTGTCGAAGTCGTTCGAATGAGTCGTTCGAACGAACTCTTTTGTACTCACTAGAATTTGTCCCAGGAGTCAATCTCGTTCGAACGAGCTTGGATGTCGTTCGAACGAGATGCGAAGTTTTTAGGGTTAGAGACCAATTGACGTTAAAGTCGTTCGAACGAGCTTGGCGGTGGTTTGCACTAGATGTCGATTTTGAGACGTTGAGTTCTACCTCGAGATCCGTACTACTTGTATTTAGTCCTCTAGTATATAAAGAAGACTTAGGTTATTTTGTTATCTATATTTTGGTGAGTTAAATCTTAGAGAGGCTAGGGTTTGAAGAGACTCTATTAAAGCTTGAGAAGCTTGAGATATCATTGTAACCTATTTGATATCATAGTGAATTGTTCGTGGGGAGTAGTTTTTCATCCGAAAGGGTTTTCCACTTCCCTCCTCTAGAAAACTTTTCTTGTGTTCTTTATTGTTCTTGCTTGGTTAATTCTTTTGTTAGAGCTTATTTCGCGTATCGTTCTTGTATGAGAGGAGATAGTAGCTACCTCAATTCTCAATATTTTATTTTCCCAATCTTTTTTACATAAAACTTCAAGGAATTAGGTGGTATATAACAAATATGATGTTTATCATTTATTATACAAAAGGGTAATTTTTGAAAGGATGAATTTTAGATCAGCTGCGTTGTTGAGCCATATTGCATAGTTGAATTATGTGAATACCATATTCTGTGAAATCCTCGCGAGATTTTTCTTACCAGATGTAGGAACTTTAATCTGTCTTGTAGATATAGATCTGTAAGAGCTGCAATTCCAGTAATTCCAGTAATTCCTTAGGTCCCTAAACTTTTCGAACAATCTCATTTGTTAATATGCTTTATATGTTAAATTCACTAAACACTGTAGGCACAGGTGAAAAATATCATACTTTGGTACAGTCACCGCAATTTTTGCTTTACTTTTTCAGCCTTCTAAGATTTTGAAACTTTTATCTCAGCATGTACTTTCATGAAACTAAAAACATGATAAACTACAATAGCCTTCTTACTAGCCATGCTTATAGATAAGTTTGCATAATGGAAAGCAATTATGAAAGTCATTTATGTTGTTAACAATATAAATGTTTACTGGAGAAAAACCACCGTTTTAGAGACTGACCGTCCACATATCAAGCAACAGTTTTCTGTGTTGGTTTCTTAAAGTTGATCTTGGGACTAATCTTCACAAAGGCCTTGACCAGATCTTGAATAAAGGAATTAATATAAATTTGAAGATATTCTTAGAGAAAGATAAAGTCACGACTATGTTCCAAAAGCAATTTCTAATCCAACAAATAAATACAAGCCTTAAAACTATTATTTATTTTCCTCCAAGAATGTAACATTTCTTCAATGTAACATTCCTCCAAGAATGTAACTTTTCTACACTAAAATTATACGATCTGAAGATCGAAAAAGATTTTCAATAAAATGGCATAGAAAACCCAGCATAAAGCCTCTAAAGTATCATACTGGATCCAAAAAAATCAAGGTTCTAGCAGACCAATACAATATGATTGCGCAAATGTACAAGTCAAAGACACCTGTCTCCCACGAACTAGCAGTTCACATTCAACTGCCACCTGCCCCATTTTCAGGAGAACGTGCCTCTACACGATATCAAACTGAGAGTGAGGTCTATAAAAAGGATGAGTTCCAGAGGAGATATGACTAGAATTTATATATTCTAAGAACATAAAAATTCTTATTTTTCAAGATCAAGTATTTATAGCTCAAGAGATCACTTGTAATAAGATATCAGCCTCAAACAATAAAAGTTATAATTTCTAAATCTGCAACTCGAGGTCGTGGCGTTTTCACCTATTCAAAGGTTTTTCATTCTAAATTACATGTGTCATTTCTTGTATTACACTAATTCTTATCACAGACACATTTGTTGTAAGATCTAATTTCGAGCTATTTTGAGCTACGGAATTAGGCCGTTAGATTTGGCGGCGTCTGTGGGGAAGAAGACATTTCCACGATATCCTAAGGTATACATTTATTCTATATTCATTTCCAATCATGGTCACTTCCAAGCGACCAACAACAGAAGTTCAGCTCGATCTTTCAGTTTAACCAGAATAGCTCACTGAACTACGAACGAATCTCCATGCCAAGACAGAGAAGCGTAATGAGCTTAAGCGTCAGTTAGTTCTTTACCGTGAGCTCCGCGACAAAGAGCTCAAAAGTGAACGTCAAGCTCATCTGACAGCATTCAAGAGACATGAAGAACATATGATAACTATGCAGACCATTTTGCAACCTTTGCAAGGTACTCAATAAGCTTCCCTTACCAGAGATCGTGATCAAGTGCCAGTGAACTCTCGAGTTTCTGCACGAGAAATATTAGAACCTCAAGGAGCAACCAACAAAGCCATTTCTAGAAATATTTAACAGAAACTACAAGCTTTAATTTATTTGGAAAGAGAAGCTCAATTCGATATCACCAGCGGTCTCTGGCCTTCCAAGCGTCAAGAGTAGGAGCAGCGACCTCAACCTCGAATACCAGTACGTGAATGCTTAAGTGAGGGCACCAATACTCATAATCCTCAACCAGCTCGCCAAGTCACTCAGGCACTGCGTCAGTACGTCACACAAGAACACATGGAACAACGTATCAAAGAGTTGATCAAAGCTCAAGCACTAGGTATTAAAGACGATTTCACCAAGTTACAAGGTAATCCAATTTCTAAAGAGTTATTTAATATGAAAGTACCAACAAGTTTCCATACTCCCAAGATACGTAAATACAAAGGCACCGATCCGAAGGAGGACATTTAGCAATTCTGTGATTCACTGGGATTATATTCAAATCTCAACCATATTCTATGCCAATTGTTTACCACAAGTCTACAGGGGGAACCGTTACGGTGGTTCAATTCTCTACCTGAAGATTTCATCCTCATATTCAACTAACTACAGAAGATCTTTGTCAAGTCATATCCTCACAATAAAGATAAGAAAGATAATTTATATTTTCTTATTAGTCTCAAACTGTCACAAGGAGAGAAGCTCGAGGTCTTTGCAAAGAAGTTTTTGGAGCTCGCACGAAAAGTTGATAATCTTGATTAGAAAATAACAGTTACTACGTTTACAAATGTACTATAACTCGATTGCAAAGCAAATGGGTATGTCAACCTAGAAAGTTGATATCTTCTTAAACAAACCCACGACCTTCGAAGACATGATTACCAAGGTCAATGGGTATGTCAACCTAGAAAGGATGATAACCGAAAAGCATAAATCTACTAAATTTGTCCTAACCACTAAAAGTCAAAATACATAACGCAACATTATACCAAAGGAGGACCAGGGTGATCAAAAACGTTCCAAGGCAAACACATGCAAACCTCAGAAAGGCAATTTATTACTTAAGTCGGTCTTCCCCAAGATGAATATTCGGATCTCCTCAATTTTTCCCGTACTGGCGAATGACAAATTCTACCCTATATCTCAACCACTGGAACCGATTGAAGGTAAACCGTACTGCATGCATCATAAGGTAAATCATCATGAAATTGACAACTAATATTCTTTACAGAGGTTGCTGGAATATATTTTCAAAGACGGAAGAATGCACAAGTATATTATCGATCTAGACGCATACAAGAATAGTAGTTACAAGACGTATGTCGACGCAGTCGAGGTCGAAAATCAAGCCATGGAAAAATACTTATACCATATATACCACAGTAAGATGATCAAGATCCATCAGATTAACAACTCTTCCAGATTCAAGCAATGGAGATTATTATAGTGTTACGATCTCACCGCTCAAGATAAAGAAACTAAGCTCCTTCTTGAATTAGGCAATCGCAGACTTGGGATTTCCTTCGAGGATTGCGATACTAGTCACATCAATTTTCTTCATCATGATGTTCTGGTTATCATACTGAAGATGAAGAAGTTTGTAATGCATACCATGATTGCAGGGACCTAGCCCTCGATCTAACCCAATTTAAACTACTTTCAGTTCGAACTACCTCTATATCAGACTCACGCATTCTACATGTGACATAAACAGTCAGCATTAACACCTACACCACGAACTGATGAAGAATGTGGGTCGAGCACAACAGAAAAGCATGAACAAGTCAAAGTCAACTGTCTCTCATGAACTCAACAGTTTCTCAGTCAAACGCCACTTACTATATTGTTCGGAGAACGTGTTTAAGCACGATAAAGAATTGCGGACAAGGCTTATATAAAGAAAAAGTTTTAGAAGAGACAAGGACCAGAAAAAGATGCGAGAAATCACCAAGAAAACTATTTTTTCTAGATTCTCAAAATGCCAAAATTCGTATTTACAAGATCAAGTATTTATAGTTCGAGAGATCACTTGTAATAAGATATCAACCTCAAGCAATAAAAGTTACTGTTACTAAAATCTTCAACTCGGGGTCGTGGTTTTTTACCTATTAAGAGGTTTTCCACGCTAAATCACCTGTGTCATTTTTTATCTTATATTAGTTTTTGTCACAGAAACATTGATGTAAGAGCTAATTCCGAGCCATCTCGAGCTTATGAAATTAGACCATTACAATGATGATTGATACTGATAGTAATATCAATATTTTTTCCAGAGCACGATCGAACAGATAGGATTGGCCGATCAAGTTATTCCAATGAACATCGATATCAGTGGCTTTAAGGGCTCTAAGGAAGAAAGAGTAGGCAAGATCATCTTACCTATCACTGCTGGACTTGCCAATATTGATGTCGTATTCTACATCATCAATGCCAAATCTCATTATTTAGGGATTATGGGCCGTTGTTGGATCCACAACATGGAAGTAATCACTTTTACATATTATCAAGCACTTCGCTTCAAGCATAATGGTAGGATCTATGAAATTGAAGGCAGTCAAAAGCTCCCTCAAGCTTGTAAAAATACCGTCTTTACCATTCTCGATACATCTGACAGATTTACTGTATAACAATTACAGAGTACATAGACATTGATGGACCTAGCTGAGGTACCTATATTGGTACCAAGCTGGTCTAGTACGAAAAAGAGACCCTCATTCACTTCTTACGAATGAACAAAGACGTCTTCGCTTGAACTTTCGATAAAATGCCAAAAGTCGACCCAGCCAAGGCATGTCACTAATTGAACATCAACAACAATGCGAGTCAAACAAAAATAGAAAAGATTATCACTTCATCTTCGAGATAAAGTAAGCAATGAAATTGATAAGCTAATCAAAGTTGGATTCATTTGCGAAGCTAAATACTCGGATTGGATCTTCAACATTGCTGTAGTTCTAAAGTGGAATAGGAAAGTCCAAGCTTGCGTGGATTTCACAGATCTAAACAAACACACTCCAAAGGACAGTTTTCCTCTTCCAATTATTTATTAAATTCTTAATTTCACGGTAGGACATGAGCTCTTATTTATGTTGGATGCTACTTCTGGATAGAATCAAATTCCTCTTTTTGATAACGATCAGGAAAATACCACTTTTATCACTGAAAGAGGATTCAACTGTTACCGAGTTATACCATTCAGACTGAAGAATGCATGAACGACTTATCAAAGGTTAATGACAACAATGTTCAAAACACACTTGGGGAAAATCGTTGAAGTCTACATCGATGATCTCATATGCAAAAGCTTACAGTCCAATGACCATATTACCGATCTATCCACAGTCTTTCATATTCTACGCTCATACAAAATATGGCTCAACCCTGATAAATGTCAATTTGGAGTGTACTCAGGCAAGTTCCTCGCCCACCTCATATGCAAGAAGAGGATTAAAACTGACCTAGATTAAATTGGAGATCTCCACAACATGCCCTCTCTAAAAACCAAGAAGGATGTACAAAATCTCGTAGGCAAGATTGTTACTATCAATCGATTCATCTCTAAGTCTTCAGATCGATGCCGATGGTTGTTCCTACAACTCTGAGGGTGCTTCAAATGAGGAAATGTTTAGTTCAACGAAGAGATCTGATGGACAAAAGAATGTAAAACATCTTTTTAGGAACTCAAAACCTAGCTGGGGAAGTCACACATCATGAGCACCCTGGTAGACAATAAGGAACTGATCATCTACCTCGTAGTTACAAAAAATTCTATCAGTACGGTCCTCATTCGACTTGAGGGAAAGGTCGAAAAACGAGTTTATTTCCTCAGCAAGACCCTCCATCTATCAAAAACAAGATATTCTAAGATTGTGCGACTCCTTCTAACTCTCATTTACACTTCACAGAAGCTCAAGTACTACTTTCAAGCTCATTAAGTCAAGGTTATGATGACCTACCCACTCCGAGAAGTTTTGTCTAAAAAATAAAAATCACGAAGAGTGCAACAATGGTCCGTCAGTTTAGGAGAATATAATATCAAGTTCAAACAACGTCATTTGGAAAAAGGTCAAGCCGCTGCCAATTTTCTAGCATATTTTCCTGTGAAGGATTCAGATTGGGAGAACCACAGCCCTAACCTAACAGAAGAGTTAACAGAAGATCCACCTTCAAATCCATTTAACGAGCGAGCTGAATGGATTACAAGGAAAGGATGGAGGCTTCTTACAGATGGCTCAGTAGGACCCGTAGGGTCGGGGATTGGAATCGTTCTGATTACCCCATCAAACGACAAAATCAAAAAATTAATCTGCTTAGATTTTGAAGCTTCAAACAATGTTACAGAATACAAAACTTTAATTTATGGGCTCAATTTGGTGCTCGAGCTCAGCGTTCCCGAGCTATCAGTCCATACAAATTCCTTGTTGATTGTCCATCATTACTCTGAATAGTACAAGAAGAATGGAAAAATAGTCAAATATGCAGCCCTCGTTACTGATAGGATGAGCAGATTCGCGAAAGTAACTCTAAGCTATTTACTACGAGATGAGATCAGACATGCCGATTCCTTGGCTTATTTGGCTGGGGTCTTGGGTACAGAAGTATGATATTTACATATCGAAGTGATGTCTACCCCCAACATTGATCTTCATTCTATATGCACGATCAATACTAGGGGCGATGAAGAGGAAGATGACGATTGAAGGAAGCCCTTTATTACCGACCTCGGCCCAGAGAACAAATGTGGCAGACCCTTTCTAAAAAATCTAAAATAACGTAGACAGTTGATCGAAAACTTGAAGCATTATACAGTTCAGAATGACCGTTTATATCGCTGATCAGTAACAAGGCCTTATCTCAAGTACATTTCCAAGAAGAAAGCCGATGGAATGCTCAAAGAATTATATGAAGGAATTCGTGGCTCCCATACCGCAGATCGGTCACTTACAAACAGAACAATTACCCAAGGAGTACTTTGGCCAGGAATGTATAAGCAAGCGGAGGAGTACTCGCAATGATGCAACACATGTCAATGACATGAACACATGATACGAACTCCTGCACTCGAACTCCATGCAAGCAAAGTATTCTGGTCTGTCAAACGATGGGTACTCGATCTCATGGGAAAATTTCCCAATACGCCAGGTAATCAACATTTCTTACTTGTGGCGACAGATTACTTTATAAAATGGGCGGAAGCAGTTCTTCTTTGTCGAACTAGAGAAGAAGAGGTCATCTCTTTTATCTAGGAACATATTATCACACAGTTCGAATTCCCCCACCTAATTCGGATCGATAGCGGGCTGCAGTTCGATGAAGAAAAAATGTTGTGGCCTTCCTCAACAAGCACAATATCATTCATTCCCTATCCAATCCATACTACTAACAAGAAAATGGACAAGCCGAAATCACCAACAAAACAATAGTGGATAGACTCAAGAAACAACTTCAATCGTAAAAAAGAAAGAAAATTGGATACGTGAGCCTCCCCACATTTTATGGGCATATCGTACTACACCAAGACAATCAACTGGTTGTTCCCCCTTCCTCCTGGCTTACGGTACAGAAGCCATCATTCCAACAGAATACCCCCATCCTGTCAAAAATCACTAACTCACAGATTAAGAAAATGAGTTTGAATTGGCCTGTAATATGAACTGGATTGATGAGACCCGGGCTCGAGTTATTGTCAACCTAGATCGATATCATCATATGTTGGACAGCTCGTACAACAGAAGAGTCTGAAGCCGTGAGTTCCAAATTGACGATCTCGTCCTCAGAGAAATCCCACAAAGTAAAAAATAAGTAAATACTGAGAAATTCACCGAAAATTAGGAAGGTCTTTTCTTTATTGTTGGTCGTACTGGCTTTTCATGACAGAAAAAAGCGTCCAAATCCCAAATCGCTGGAATACTAGACGATTGAAGCGATATTATCATTGAATTCGTAGTTCTCCATTACTGATTACTCTATTCTCGTTCTTTACATTCTAGAAGTGAGATTTCAATCTCCAACATTATACATTCTTTTCTACTAAATAAAAACTTCCAAGTTTTTTCCCATATTACTCTCTACTACATGTAAAATCTATTAAATCTCAAAGATTAAAGCAAATGTCATACTAGCTTTCAATCGACCATCTATACAGATTAAAACAAAGGTCATACTAGCTTTCAATCGACCATCTATATAGATTAAAGTAAATGTCATACTAGCTTATAATCGGCCCATATAGCTTTCAATCAATCAATTTATACATATATCAATGATTAAAATAAAGGTAATACTAGTTTTCAATCAATGATCTCTACCATCTATCAGACACAAGATAAATCAAAGTTAAAACTAGCTTTTATCTCTTTATATGTCTGCAAATATAGAAACTGCAGGTGACTTTTACAAGTTTTTACTTATGGGAGGTCAGCTGTGATTTCCCTACGAAGGAGGTCGTGCAGCCATAACTCTAGAGTTTGAGCAGTTACAACATCCATTCCTTGCTCTACTAGTTCAGCAAGTCAGGAACCTAGCTCCATTTTATGGCATTCAGGCAATTTCCTAAATCTATATCAGCATTAGCTTTGTATACACACAGTCATGTAAGGTATCCCTTCGAGCTCAAGCTCTTCTTACCCTATCCACAAATAGGCGATGACATCCATTAGCCCCCTCGAGTGTACCTCTTCCTGACAAAACTTCTCTCGGTCTGATATGACTAACTTGGCAAATTGCTATTTTAGTCTTTGATAAGGCTTTCATAAATTTACGTTTAGGATGTCTGCCTGCTCTGCGCGTTATTTATATGCGTGTTTCACCTCAGTCTGTTGCGATATTAACTCCGCTACATTATCCAACTCTGCACGATTTATCTTTTTTAGCTCCTCCACTCACCACTAAGTGCCACCAACTCCAATTCCTTTACATCGCCTCCCCCAACACAAGATTTATTCAGCAGCTCATTCTTTATCTTGATTGGTATCCTTTAAATCTTGCTCTCTTCGAAGAGCAACCTCTAACTTTATCACCACTATCTTTAGTTTGTTCGTTAACTTTCCTTACG
>JACGCM010002364.1:0-22745 GCA_014058105.1 Kingdonia uniflora
TTATTGAGATATGTACAAAAAGGCACATTATTCTCTCAAGGACAGTGGACGACGATAAACATGAACACACACGCTATTTGCTTTTCTAGAGCCTTAAGTTAGTTTTTTCTAGTAAGGCCTATTTGTATGATGTTAAAGATGGTCTTGGTATGCAGGTTAACAAGGCACAACATGCTCAGAAGGATTGAATCCTTCAAGGTCGAAAGATGCAAAGGTATGTTAATATTAGCAACACAAAACACAAAACACAAAACTACTTTTGATCGCCTTGTCCGTTTCTTATAACATGGTGCAGATATTGCATGTGTAGTCATGCATTGTGTATGTATTGTATAGTATATGTAATCTATTGGAGCATAAAAAGTTAAGAAGTGACGTGTGTTAATGATAGTGACTATTTTGTTGGGTAATAGTGACTATTCGACTACACTAACATTTGTTTCAAGCACTTGTGACCCATAAATTCCCCCGTTTCATTCAAACCACATAACCACATCCTGCAGTGCATTTCCATTGCCCCATTTTCCACAATTTTGATGCATATTCAAAATCCAGCGGATAAAAAAAATTCTAGAAAAATATGTTTGCTCTTCCATTTAGATATGTCTATTCTGGGAGTATATATTTAAACAGTTAGATGAATCACTATTTGTTGTTCCGTTGTGTAATGTTTCTTATATCAGATGCGCTACATCTCAGATGAAATCAGAACTAATAAATGCATTCTCTCAGTTATAGGGAAAGAAGAAGAGGCATTTCTTTCGGGGATAGGCAAAAACCACGGAATGCATCCGACACCCTGGGAAGGTATTTTCCATTTTTCTCTGTTGAAGATAGTTAGCTTGATAGCTGTTTTATTTTCTTTTAATTTGTGTATATGTATCTTCCCTTTTGTTTCCTTCCCTGGCTCCTAAAATGAAAACCTTATCCAGACTGTCATTCTTTTCAAACAAATGATATTAAATGAAAAATAACAGGGGTGACTACGTTTATGGTTCTTTCTATCTGTATAATAATGATGCAAGTTCAAGTTTCTTAGTTTGGACTTTGGAGTAATATTTAGTTTGATGGTTTGATATTTTACAGGGTCCTAAACCTAGCGAGAAGAAGATGATGGACCTGCCTGGGCTCCCTACGTGATAGTTACAATGCTAACAGTTTCAAAGTTGAAAAACTGGAATAAAAATGCCGGTTAGAACCTTACATGATGTTTCTGTTCTGTTGTGTATGATTTTGCACTCCCTTTGTTTTGACTTGATCTTTTCCTACTTTTCAGGAAACTGTGGGATGATATGGGCGAAATGCGTCGGGGTAGCTCTGACGATGAAGATTAATCTTATCAAAGCAGTGACAGATCTTCTGTGATACATGTGTGGACTCTCAAACTTGGGGGTTCATCAGAGCCTATATTTATATGTCCTTTTCAAGATTCACAAAAGGCCTGTAACAATCATTAAAGTTTTCACAAGTTATGCTTGTAAGATGCAAATGTAAGTTGATGCATACTTTTATTTCGAATCACTATTAGGCCCATTTAAAACGTTTAGTCTCTCTGCAGTCACTGTTAATTGAAAGAAGAGCAGAGACTATTCAAGTAATACCTAGACTGCTGCCTGAATAACCCCTGCTTGATTGAAATGTACCCACTCCGCTATTGTGTTTGCTCGGCCATTGTGCTTTTAACAGGATGAAAGGTTGTTGAGCATCTTCTAAAAGTTGCTTGGAATGGAACCAAAGGTACTTCTACAGTATCTGAAGTTCTCCTGCTTGCTTAGTACCGTTGCATACGCATATCAACCATTATATTTTTAATTGTATCTACCATTCTACCTGTTATCTGTCTGGTTTTCCAATTTCAATAATCTAAAAGAAGATGTAGTGTGCATCTTTGTTGTATACTTGCATGAAACTAGGACTAAATTTGATTGCAATGTGGATCTTTTATTTTCTCATTTAGCACCAATTTTTTTATTTTGACCCGCCACACTCCATTATTTTACCCTACTACTATCTACTGATAGGAACCTTTTAATGTTTGGCAAAGGAAAACTCCATCGTTTCTTGATATTATATTTTTCTTGATTACACATCTCTGTATTTGCAGTTCACAGTTTAATTTGTGAACAATTGGATGTAAAACTAGATACAGTTGTTATTGTGAAACACAACTTTTTTTAATAATCTTTGACCTTTATTGTACACCCACCCACCTATAAATCAGATATCCAGTGCATCTTTGTATATGTAATAACTCCTTCATGTACAATAGAAGGTAATGCTGACGTAGACTTCTAGTGTCGTGCTTCCTTGTGTTTCGGTTCCCTGTAAAATTTATTTTACTTTTGTAGACTCCAATGTTTGGCTTGATGTATAGAGGGGATGGTTTTCTGTTTTATTTTTCTATAAAGAAGGTTAAAAAGAATCTTTGCGTAAATGTATACCCTTAAATGCAGTTTATGCCATATTTCACGGCCAATTCCGGTTTATCTTATCCTTAGAAATGCGGGTTGCAGCAATATATCATGGCAGTTAACACATACTATAATATATCTTGTGTGGGTTTTCTGGCATATCATGCGGTATAAGAGCATCTCCAACAGAGTGTTATGCTGTTAAGGTTTTCCCATACTCTTACAAAAAACCCATTCAACAAGGGTATGGGGTACAACATACTCACTCCCATATCTCTCCAAAGTATGCGAAATTTGAACTTGGTGAGGAGTATCTACATACCGCCTAGGCATTGAACCGTTCAGCGTCCAATAACTTTCAATTATACTGACATCTCTTCTCTCTCTCTCTCTCTCTTATCACAACTTATCTCTCTCATATATCACTTCTTAGAGCATCTCCAACAGAGAATGTATGTTATTCCAGTTTTGGATACTAGTATCCAGAATAGCATACCACTTTGTTCCAATAGATTTCTCTCCAAATTTAGCTTTTTATTCAAATGGGACTCACAATGTCATTTTACGTGAAGAGAGAAGATTTTATTAAAAATTGGGACCCACAATATTTTTTTATTAAAGAGAGAAAAGAAAGGAAGAGAAGAAATATTTGTGGAGGACCCACAAAAGTAGTATGCTCATACCACTCTCCAAGTTCCAGATTCGCATACTTTGGAGGGGTATGAGAGTGAGTATGCTGAACACCATACCTTTGTTGAAAAGAGTTTTTGCAAAAGTATGTGAAAATGTAATAACATACCGCTGAACCGTTAAGTGCCCAGCAAACCTTTTAATACATGTGACATCTCTCTCTCTCTCTCTCCCATCACAAACCACCATTTGGCTTTTTTTGTCCTAGGCGCTGAACTGTTAAGCGCCCAAAAGGAAAAACGTAATTTGCTGTTGAAACAAAATAGTATGCGATTCTGGAATACCGGTATGGTAACCAGAATTGCATACTCTTCTGTTGGAGATGCTCTAACTAAATCAATAAAAAAAGAGAACCTAAGGGGATTTATCATATCATAGCTGGTTTTAGACATATTTTGATATACAAAGCAAATATAGCAAATATGAACTGTTTTATGATATGACATATTTTTATTTTTATTTGTTTCTTATTGACCATTTTAGGTGGGAAAATTGTTGGATAGCATGAAATGGGACGATAAAGGTCTGGCTGTGGCTATTGCTCAAAATGTGGACACTAGAGCCATCCTGATGCAAGGCTTTGCAAACAGGGAAGCTCTTGCTCGGCCTGGACCATAAATATTTTAATCCGAGTAAGTAACGTCTGTTAGCTTAACTGAATATATGTTTGTCTTCGAGCTGCTAATCATTTCCTTGATCCTTGTTTGTCAGGTCCTGATCCCAAATTCTTTCCTGATAATACAAGTTTGTTCGACTACATAGCCCTTAAGCAGGTTGAGTTGAAGCAAGTACTTGGTGAGTTGAATATCCGTAGGGATAAAGGATAGACTCGAGAGTTCCAAAAGTACAATGAGCTCACAAGAATTGAGCTGTGGCTGAATAGAAAAGACCTTTCTTTATCTAGGGACTTAAAGAGTATCCCTCCCCCTATGCCAAGGAGCATGAGCGGGATGCAGAGGATTCGAAGGTCAAAAAAGACAGAGCCATAACCTTCTCAATCTACTATAATGGTGGCCCAAGGAAAGAGGGTGAGAAGCCAATTGTTGCGGGTGTGGTAGAGGAGCAGACGATGGTCGAAGTCACTCCTTATAAGCAGAAAATAAGTCTCTAAAAAGAAAATAGCTCGAGGGTGAAAGTAGTGATCCATATTAGGCTAAGGCTGTAGCCAAGCTGAGGGACATGGAACACAAGTATTTTAAGTTAGTGGAGACAGAGCCGAGGAAGCTCGAAGATTCATTTTGTAAGCAAACTGAGAATGTAAGTATCAAGATCTTGTTGCTATTGTATAATTGATGTATGTAATGCTGACCTCATGTCTTGTATTGGTAACTCTCAATGTTGGTAAAAGGAGCTACAAGTTTTATTGAGAAGAGGAACCAGGAGTTCAGGGAGTTTACTCAAAAGTTCGATGCTCAATTAGCTCGAATGAAGGAGCTTGAGGAGGAGGTCAAGAGAGAGAGAGAGAGAGCAAGGCCGAAGAGTTGAAGGCTGTTGAGGAGCAGTATAGGGTCTTGTCTGAGCATGAGGAGATGTTTTCAAAAGTATTTAAAGAGATAAAGGCTTAGAGAAACCATATCACCCAATTTTATCGTCATTTTGGGTTGACTGATGCAGATATCCATCTGGGCCTAACTGGCAGGGTACCATGAGATAGTCTTTGCTTCAGACGCATAAGACGAACTGATGAAAGATGTTGATGCTCTAGTCAATACACCTCCCCCTCAATCTGAACAAGTTCAAGTTGTTGGTAATGAAGTAGATCCTCCATCTGAGGTAAAGACTGGCAAGAACATTTAATAATAGCATTGTGGTATTCAATTTCAAGCTATTCTGTTTTGTCTTGATTTTGATGAAACTATGTTCTATGTACTATGAAACTGTTACATTTGGTAGACATCTCTTTATTGTGCTCTGTTTAAATATTTGTGTGATAATAAAGAATTTGTAATCAGTGTACAAGATAGAGCGGTTGAGAAAAACTGTTTCCACCCTGGAGAGATCGTTGAGTAGAGCGAGGGATTTCGTGACTCATATTCAATAGGTATTAAATAAAACTTAGTATGGGAAAAGATAGTTTAAGTCTAATTCAGAGACAAACTTTAAAGAATTATATGATCTACAGTGTAGATACGCAAAAATAAAAATAGAGAGGGATGAAGTTTTAAGAAAAAAGGAGGAGAGATGGGTCTTAACACGAAAGCCTAAAAACTTAATTTGTTTTATTGACCCGAGTGATAAAGCTAGGTGTCAGAAGCTTTTGGTAACTCTGACACTGTATTTTGAGGCCAAAGTAGATAGTGAGCAAGTTTTAAAAGAAGCTTATGTAAAGCTCTTAAAGGAAAGGGGTGTAGTGCCCAACCCAGCTCAAGTTATGTATTTAGCTCAAGAAACACGTAATCGTTATAGTTTAAAAGCAAAAAATTGCTTAGCTAGGGCTGGCGCTTCTATCATATAGGGTGACGTAAGTCCCTTACCTGATACTTTTGGCTTTATGTAGGATCGAAGAACAATGAGAATTTTGTTTTTTAAAATAAGGAAAGAATAAATTAAGGTGCAAGGCAGATTGGAATTTGAGTTAAAGGAGTTGCAAAATGTGCTGAAGCAAAATACGGGGAAAAATACCTTGCTGGGAAATTAACTGATAAAGGAAACAACTTTTAGAAGGAAATTATAAGGAGAATTGAATAAGCTAGGTATATTACAAAAAGATACGCGTAGGCGTCTTCACAGATCGCATATGTAATTGAGGGAGCATTTGTATCTGACGCGAGCAAAGGTCGGAGCTCAAACGGATCATGAACGTCATATAAAGAGTGTGATTGAATTTTATGGAGGGGAGTTGGCAAGGGTAGAGAGCGAATTTAGGAAGTACGTAATGGATTGTGGGAAAGACTTTGATGTAGAGAATGAAAAAGCTAAAAATATGTGGTTTTCAAAGGATGAGAAGAAAATAGGTGTTGAAGAACCAACTTCTAGATCGGCGCCAAATTTGTTAGAGGATGACGAGGAGGAAGTTGAGAGCTTGAGTGCACCTCTGAATGTGCAGGTAGATAGGCCAAGGAGATCGGGAGATAGAGGCTATCCTCTCGTAGCTCGAGGGAGCAAAAGTAGAGTATTTATGTTGTTCAACACTTGCATATGCATCAAACATTTGTACACTATTGTGATAAATAAACTTTGTTCTGTTTATGATATATCTAAATAGAGGTGTAGATTGGTTTGAGACAAGTATTTTATTATTGTAAGATCGATCGGACACAACTCGTTCTGAGTAAAATTATGATCTGTAATGATTGAAACAATTTTGATGTACGACATGTTATGTATGTGAAAGTTAACTGTTGTTGTATGTGGAGTTAGCAGAAGTGCAAAGTCAGAGTGAAGTGTTAGTTATTTTGAATGAGCAATTGAACACTGATTTGCACTTTCATCGGGAAGTACTAAAAAGTGCTACTGAGGTAAATGAAAAGATGGAGGTGAGGGTAATGGAAGAACAAAGTGTGGTTGGTCGTTTGACCGGACAATTGGAAGATAAGGAGGTTGAACTAGTTATTGTGCATAAAAAAAGGAAGAATTGAAGGAGGTTGTAAAGAAAAAAGAGTTGGACATTGAAAATTTTCAACGTCATACAAGTAATATCTCGGAACGAGTAACCCTGCACGAATTAAAATGACAGAGTTGTTGGCGATGTTGAAGAAAGAAGAGGACAGTGGTAAATGCTTGCAAGTTCGGATAAATACGCTTGAAGCGGAAGTAGTTGGCATACGAGCTGTTGTGAGGAAGGCAGATGGGCGTGCTCATAAGTTTAAAGGAATCTGTCATGTTGTTAATATTAGGGTAAAAAGTTAGAAGAAGCCAATAATGAACATAATGAATTAATAAAAAAACATTGGCTTAAGATAGGGACTATAGAGGACGTAAATCAAGTACTAGAATTAAATGCGCTTGAGTATCAAATGGCGATTGAGGATCTGAATAGTTTTAAAAAAATTTGGAGGCGGATCTTGTGATGGCTGAACAAAATCCTGACGCAGAAGTTGTAAAGAGGGATCATAATCAGTTTGTTATGGAGGAATCAATGGTTGTGTTGAGACAAATGGTTGAATTCCTGATGGTAATGGAAACACGTAATAAATTTTCTATGGATGAAAAATGGGTGATGGAAGATCGCTGTAAAATTTTGGAAGCGATGCTGAATGAGGCTAAGGGAAAAATTATGGAGCTCGTCGTCCCTGACAAGGTTAAGTACGAGGAAAGTGACATGCATGACAGATAAATGATAGCATTACTTTCCTTTTTTGTGTCCGTGTTTAAGAGGTTGGAAAAAGAAAGAGACATAATTCATGACAGCATGATCGTAAATGGTGTAACGTGTGACATGCAGCTATTGCAGACCGAGAATCTAGATCGTATTATGCCAAAAATTGGTATTCTTACTAAGAGTGAGCTTGATGAAAGAAGATAATTAGTTACTACAAGGGTACTAGAATAGATGCGTCTGCGACTTTCGTAGCGTGAGGAAAGTTTGCATGGTGATGCGCTGTCTGAAAGTTCGAATGATTGAGAAGGCGTTATTAATGTAAAAAGAAATTATTAGTACTATACCAACTTAAATATAGTAGATAGAGTGTAAAGGTTATGCAGCAAAAAAATTTGACTGATAGTAGAATTAGTGATCCGAACCTATTTGTACTGACCTTGGTGAACTAAATGTTGTTTTGAAGTCTGTTGTCTATTAGCCAGATTGGGGAACCAATAGTCGACCTGTGACATGATAGAGGATCGAATTGTCTAAAGAAATTTGCGATCTGTTATAGAAGATCAAATTGGCTGAAGCAACAAACAATCTGTAATATAATAGAAGATCGAATTGGCTGAGGCAACAAACGATTTGTTATAGTAAAATGGGGTGAACCCATTGGTTATCTGTGATATTATGAATGTGCTTTGTATATAGACGTACTTGTATAAAATAGTAGAAAAGTACTGTAGGGCAACCAAACACAAGTATTTCATTGGTGTAAGATCGACGTACAAGAATATAAGATATAGTATAAGAGTACTACATGAAATAGTATAAAGTACTCTGATATAGGTCGATTAAACATAAGTATTTTATTGATGTAAGAATGACGTACAAAATGATAGAGATAGTAGAAGAGTACTGTATGAAATAGTAAAAAAATACTCTGATGTAGGTCGATCAAACATAAGTATTTGATTGATGTAAGAACGACGTACACAATTGGAAGAAATAGTAGAATAAAACATTGTGATAGAATATTATCTGCAATATAACATTAATCTCCTTGTGTTCCAAGGATTAGGGACTCGATCTACATTTTTTATGACGAGGTTGTAAGAGCCAAGTCCGCTTTTGCCAACAACGATAAAATGTCCTTCCTAATTTTCTATGAGTTTCCCATCATTGAGTTCCTTTTTAGGTTTTGGTATCTCTTATAGGACAAGATCTTTAATACTGAATTCTCTATGACGAACTCGCTTGTTATATGATCTTACTAAAGCCTGATGATACCTTCCAAAGTTCATGACTTCTCAGTCTCGTGTTTCGTCGATCCAGTTCATATAACATGTCAACTAGAATTTGTTTTCTTCATTAATCATGGTATGATCGCGTAGTGGGTGATGATATTGAGTGGAGATGATTGCTTTGGTACCATATGCCAATAATAACGGCGTATATCCAGTTGATACCCGAGGTGTTGTTCGGTTTGCTCATAACAGGTGTGACAATTTTTGTAGCCAATTACCCTTCATTTATGACAAACATTTTTTGATTCTGTCGACTATAGTTCGATTGGAGATTTTCGGCCTGTCCATTTCCTTGTGGGTAATACGGATTTGAAGGATAGTGGATGATGTTATGCTGATTTAGAAAGTCGTTGACCTTGGAACCTACGAACTGTGGTCCATTGTCTATCCTGATAGGATGGAGGCAGCCAAACTGTATTATAATATTTTCTCATATAAACTTGATGACTTCGTCTTCACGTGTTCGACACAAAGGAACTGCTTCTACCCACTTGGTAAAGTAGTTCATTGCATCTAGGAGGTGCTTTCGTTTTCCTGGTGCAGTTGGGAATTCTCTCACCAGATCGAGGGCCCATCTTTAGAATGGCTAGACAACTTTGCTAGAATAGAGTTCCAAAGCCGGGGCCCGAATTTTGGGTTCATGTCGTTGGTAGGCATCACACTTGCTCGCATATTTGATGGCTTGAGCTTTAATTTTAGGCCAAAATACTCCTTGAGTAAGAGCTCGATTTGTTAAAGACCGTCCTACTGTTTGAGATCCGCAAGTGCTTTCGTGTAAATCGCGCAGGAAGGCCTGGGCCTCTTTATCGGATAAACATTGATGATAGGGTCCTGTAACCAATATTTTGAAAAGGAGGTTATTATTAATGACGTACCGTTTAGCAGTTTCTATCAAATGCCTCCTTTCATTAACATCCTCGGGGAGTTGGCCATCAAATGTGCTTTTTGGCCCGATTATATATGAGGAAAGGCCGACGCCAATCGTCTTCGGCCTCTTCGTCACCCCCAGTATTAATGAAATATGAACTGATGTTAATGTTAGGAGTGGATACTACTTTGATCTTCGGTTCTAAGGACTCCAACAAGATAGGTAAGGGAGCCAGAATGTTTGTTTTTTCCACGAGGCAAGTGTTTGATTGTAGCCTTTTTAAACCTGCTCATTTTGTTGGCTACGGCTGCAGTGTAGTCGACCATCTTTCATTTTTTTTGATATTTGTCTATATAGTGGCTTACGATTAATAAAGAGTCCCTGTACACAAATAATTCAGGCACACCAATCTCTAGAGTCATATCCAGTCTGTTGATTATTGCCTCATATTCGGTCTCATTGTTGGTAGCTTCGAAGTTGAGTCAGATTAATTTCTCAATTCTACTATTCGAAGGTGTGATAAGAACTATCCCGATACCTGACCTAGCTGGTTCGGCAGAACCATCAGTTAAAAGACGTCAACCTTTCTTGGATATCTAATCTGATTTCACTTCGAACTGTTCTTCGTTTGTCTCAATAATATCCTCTTCCCAATAAGGGTCGTCTACTGAAAAATCTGCGGGGAAATCTGCTACTGTTTGTCCCCTTTCAGAATGGTGTGACTCAAAACGTATATTGTGCTCACCAAGAGTAACCGACCATTGCTAGACTCGTCTGGATTTTTCTCGTTTAGATAAAATTTCGCGCAAGGGGTAATTTGTCATTACTCGAACTAAATGAGCTTAGAAGTATTATTTTTATTTCTACAACGTATAGACAAGAGCTAAGAGTAGTTTTTCAATCTTTGTCTACCGTGGTTCTGCTGGAGTGAGAGTCTTGTTGATAAAGTAGACATGTTTCTCTGCCTTCTCTTCAAGTTGGATGAGAACTAAGCTTAGCGAGTTGCAAGTAACTGCGAGGTATACCGTGAGCTCTTCTCCTTCCTTGGGTGTACTCATTACTAGTGGTTTTCCCAAATAGCTTTTGAGCTCTTAAAATGCTGCTTCACATTCTGAGGTTCATTAGATCTCGGGATGTTTTTTAGGTTTCTTTTTCTTCGTCCCTTTACGTAGTAGATCGAATAACCATCGACACCGGTCTGAAGACTTGGAGATAAAACGATTTATTGATACTATCTTGCAGGCTAGCTTCTATACGTTTTTCTTTGTTTTTCGTGAAGGCATGGATAACAAAGCACGGATATGATTTGGATCAGTTTCGATACCTTGCTTGTTAATCAAATATCCCAAGAATTTGCCAGATTGTACTCTGAATTGGCACTTGTCAGGATTTAGTCTTATTTTGTAGGATCAAAATTTTTTGAAGGCCGTGTGCAAATCTGCGAGATGGTTCTCCTTCTTGAGGCTTTTACACAACATATCGTCAATGTAAACTTCCATTAATTTCCCAAAATGGTCTTTGAACATCTGTGACATCAGCCTCTGATAAGTAGCTCTGTTATTCTTGAGGCCGAAAAGCATGATTTTGCAGCAATACAGTCCCTGTTCAAAGATGAAAGCTAATTTTTATTAATCTTCGGGCAACATAGGTATCTGATTGTACCCTGATACAACATTCATCATGGATAAGAGTTCTTGCCCCGCAGTGGAATCGAGCAGATGGTTGATGACAGGAAGGGGAAAACTATCTTTTGGAGTATGTTTATTGAGGTTCGTAAAATCCACGCATACTCTGATCTTGTCCTTTTTTTCTTCGGAACTGCTACTATATTTGAGATCCATTAAGGGTAGTTGGCTTTTCGGATAAAACCCACTTCAATAAGTTTATCGATCTTTTTATAAACTTCTTCTCGTAGCCTTTGTGCTAAAGTTCTCTATTTTTGTCTGACTGCCTCAACTAATTATCTTTTAAACCAAGGTTGTGGCCAGTCAATGCCTGGCATTTTATGGAATGTCCATGCGAAGACATTACTGTTATCTTTAAGAAACAGAATAAGTGCATCGCGCTCTGTCATGGCTAAAAGAGTCCCAATGTAGGTGCCCCATTTTTCTCCACTTATTTTGACATATTCTGTAGCCTCTGCGTTTGGCAGCTGGTTTTCTGTAGAGTTCTCTGTAATGTTCAATAATTGCTATGCGAGCTGTGTTATGATTGAACAAATGCATCATCGAAATGAAGTGATAAGAACAAAGGCAAAACAAGGTTGCACAGAAGGGCATTGGCAGCATTGCAGACTTATGCATAAATGAAACTCAACTATTAAATAAACTGATGTTTTACAGAGGAGACATCCAAACTTTGAGACCCCAACAAGTCCAACAAATTTAAGCAAAAACTGGTATCACCTGCACATTCTCACAAGTTATCCAAGATCCAAACAAAGCCTTCTTGAGCAAGCGGTCAATATAGGAATGATGTAGATCAAATCTTACTGCACGTTTCATTCATTCGTTGCATATATTCATTCATTCATTAATATTAGACTTTGGACCCCATATAAGTGACCAGCTTTGGGCTTGCCCCCCACATAAGGCATTTCTTAGACTTTGGACCCCAAATCCAAATTCTGGCCAAAGTCAGACCAGAGTCAACTCATTGACTCTGGAAGACAAAGTCAATTTTTTTAAATGTCAGAAATGCCCCTCACGTGCATTGCACACTCCTCTTTAAGTGAATCTAATCTTAACAAAAATTTATATCTCGAGGAATAATCTAATGGTCCCCATTTAATTTAATTATAATAATTTTGTTATTTACGATTTCCCACGTGGCATTAGTTTATATTATTTTTTTCCCACCCTACCTAGCCTATTTGGGGAGGGAAAATTGGTGAGACTCTAATCAATTCTGGACAGGTTCTTCAAAAATTGAAGGAAGTGTTTTCTGGCAATTGCTACAACTTTATGGAACCAAGGTAAAAACATATTTAAATTTTGTTCTTTGAATCTAATAAGGGGTTTATACTTTATAGTTTAAAATTTAGGGTTTTATAGCTTGAAGTTTAGGCGGTTGGGAGTTGGCATTAGTGTTTAAACTCAATGGCATTAGGGAGAGAGTTGGGAGTTATTGAACATTGGGTTTGGTTATGCCTTGGGTTGCGTCGTTTTAGTTATTTCAGCCGTTTGAAATCATAATTATGAACCAGCCTATTTATGTATTTATTCCAAGCACAAATCTTTTGTCTTTCTCTCCATCTCCCTCTCTAGAATTCTTGTTTTCTGCAACAATGGCGTCTCTCAGACCTCATCAACCTCAGTATTTTTCTGATGAAGAGCATAATTGCGATGATCCTTATGCAATATGTGGCACACATTGCCCATCATACCAACCCCATCCTTCAGACAACTCTGACTCCTCTAATTCTGAAATCAACTCTTCCGAGAAAGAAGAAAGAAGGCTTGAAGAAGAGGAGGATTACTCTGAGGAGGAAGAGGAAGATAACTCTGAGGAGGAAGAGGAAGAAGAAGAGACATCAGTGGAGGATGGTGGGGATGGGGATGGTGATAGTGATAATGGTGGGGATGGTGAGCCAGTACCCAAAAGGCCAAGGTTGGATGGTGGTGTGGTGGGATGTGATGTGGTGGTTGAAGATGTAGAGTTTTTTTTTGGGTTTATATATCATACTTCTTTTTGTTAGTTGTTTATAATGGTGCCTTAGGGGCTTAGATTCTGAACTTTTTGGGAAGTTTTTTGTTGATGACATTGTCTTTTGTTTATACTTTTGGGAACTTTTTGGGAAGTTTTTGGGTTTATACTTTTGGGAACTAAACTTTTGTTTATGATGTGTGAATGAAATTGTCTTTTGTTTCCTCAAATTGTTCTTTATGAATTATGATAGTTGTATGAAGTATGTTTTGTTTCCTTATGAAATTGTCTTTGTTTCCTCATATTATAGTTGTATGAAGGGTAGATTTTGACAGATATTTTTTATGTAGAAATTATAATAATCCCATGATCCTTAATGTTTGAGGGACTTGGGTGGAAGCAGGGAACTATGGATATAGCCATGATAACTATGTTGGCGGGGAAGAGTTCATCATATCTGGAAGTTCAAATGGATCCCTAAGTTGGCCAAAATTCTTAAATTTCACAGAGCATACCATGGGAACAATTCCTAAAGGATTCATGATCCAAGTATGTTATATATTTCTTGGAGAGAAGATTGTAGTGGATAAGAAAAATGTTTTCAAGGATATGTGTTGTAATAGTGACAGTGTTGCCCAGGGAAAGGTCAATTTTTATGCATCATTTGTCATGAAACCTAAAGATGTCCAAGTGCTAAAAAGGAAGAGACCAAGTGACTTGTCTGAAGAGGAATTGGATGTGATCCCAGATTCTAGTGATAGTGATTGTGATGATGTGGGAAACACATATAAAAATCTTTTTAATTTTTTTGAATATGTGGATGAGTATGTTGTTGAATCTGGTGGTGAAGAACCTGTTACTCTACAAGTAATTAATGTTGTTGAAGAACAATATTTTGAAGAAAATTAGTTTGAACAAAATAATATGGAGGAGGAAGTTGATCCAAATTCAAAGAATGATATTAACAATTTGGAGCCTGAAGATGGTTACTACAGTACTCACTCTTCACAAGATAGAAATGGTATACCTACCATTGTGGATTTAACAAAGCATGAAGAATTTAAACAATATGCGATGGAGACTACCAATATATTTGAGGCTGAAGAAGAAATATAATTTGGAGATAGTACTCAATACTCCAATAACTTAGACCCAATTGTTGTTGGTATGGAGTGGCCAACTGTGTATGAGGCAAGAAACTACATTAAGACATGGTCCATTATGAACAAGTTCACATATATGCAAATGAAAAATGATAGTTATAGGCTAAGGTTCAAATGCACATATGAGAATTGCAGTTGGATGCTATATGTGATAAGATTCTTTGATGGACATACAATGGCTGTTAAGGGTTCAAGTGTCTTGGAACATACATGCGACGGCAATAGTGATGATAAAAATCAATTAGCAAATGCTCTCTGGGTTGCCAACTACTGTGAGGATGGATTGAGGAATAACAAGCAGTTTAGGGCTCTTGATGTTGAGACAACAATAAGGAAAAAATTTGAGATTGATCTTTCATATTGGACTTCATGGAATGCATGGACAATATGTATGAAAAGGATTGTGGACTCATATGATAAAGGATACTTTAAGATGCCTGCTTTAATTGATAAGCTCCTTATAGCAAACCCTGGTAGTGTGATTGGTTGTAGCTCAGATCCATCAATATTGCAGTGGACTGGTACTTTTGTAATGTTCAAGGCTTCATTGGATGGTTGGCTAAATGGTTGTAGGCCAATTCTTGGTCTAGATGGGTGTTTCATGAAGGGAAAATATGGTGGTGTTTGTCTGTCTATTATAGGCCTTGATGGAAACAATGGATTGTTCCCAATTGTAACATATTTATGCAAAAGTGAGTGTTATGACACATGGAACACATTTTTAAAAAATACTACAGCCACGGCTTGAACAACATAAAGCCAAGTTGACATTCATCTCTGATAGGAAAAAAAGGTTAATTAAAGCTGTAACAGATAACTATTCACATTGCAATCATAGGTTTTGCTTTAGACATATGTACAAGAATTTCAAAAAAACCTTTAGAGGCCACACATTTGGAGAAACTATCTTGGAATACAACAATAGCTTACAGAGTGGTTGACAAAGATAATTTCCTTGTACAACTTGAAATAGACCATCCTGAAGTAATGAGATGGTTAGAGAGGGAAGCTCCTGAAACTTGGTGCAGGCCCCATTTTGACACAACTGTAAAATGTGAGCACATAACCAACAATTTCAGTGAGTTATTCAACAAGTGGATTTTGAAGATTAGGGATAAACTACTTCACAAGGCAGTGCAGAAGCTCAATATGATGATGATGGCTTTCATGTATGAAAGAAGGAACAAGGCAGAAGCTTGGGACCAACAAGGCTTGGTACCTAGGGCAGTGACTCATATTGAGAAGATGAAGAAGAGCTATGGCAAGTATGATATTGCAGGTGTATCTAAGAAGAGGTACACAACATCAAAAGATGGGCAACAATGGTCAATGAGTTTGGATAACCAAGAATGTGAATGTAAACAGTGGCAAATCTCTGGACTACCATGTGTTCATGCAGTGTGTGTTCTTGTTCCTATGAGGAGACCATGGAAAAAGTAAATGCTATAACTACCTAACTTGTTTAAAGTTATTTTCTTTTTTATTTTAAAATTTTGTTTAGTAATGCCTACTGAATGCCTATATGCAGATATTGTAGTAAATACAATTGGGCGTCTTCTTATGTTGCTACATATGTTGATGCCATTTATGCTGTAGAAGATGAATCAAGTTGGGGGAAGGTAATTTGAACTACATAGTAAATACCATTATATTTTGTTTCAAATAAAAAAAAAGTAGTCTTTTATTTGAATTTTGATACTTATTTCAGCCCCCAAGAGAGGTCAGACCACCACCACTTATTAGGCCAGCTGGGAGACCAAGAAAATAAAGAAGAAAAGATATTGATGAGATTAATGGAAATGGAGGGGAAAGAAAATATGGCAAGTGTAGAATGTTTGACCATAATGAGAAAACATGCAAATGTCCACCTATATTGCCTCAGCCTCCAATAAGAAGGCCTATTTCCAGACAAGATACACATGTAAGTCAAAGAGGAGTAAGAGCTAACATGGGCTTTAATATTACAAATGATGAACCAAAGAGCACTGGAGGCAGATCAACTATAAGGGGATGAGGGAGAGGAAGTGGCAGATCAAGTATAGCCCTAGGTGGTAGATCAAGTGCAGCCGCAAGTGGTAGATCAAGTGCAGGTGGTGGATCAAGTACAGTTGCAGGTGGTATATCAAGTACAGTTGTAGGTGGTAAATCAAGTGCAGCTGCAGGTGGTAGATCAAGAGGGAGATCAAGTAATAGTCAATCTAGAGGGAGGGGTTAATATAATGCTTCTACTGGTGAATGGTTTGAATGTAGTCAAGGTAGTGGCCCAAGGAGTACAATTGATATACATCCCAGTCAGACCAATCAATCAAAAATTGCAGTTCCCGCATAGTCTAGCCAGACACATGTTGTACCCCCAAAAAATCCCTACAAAAAGGCTTATAAACCACCTAGACCAAGCTGGAAGATCTAAATTATGCATTGTTGTAATTTTTTGGGGGTTTCAGAGATATGACTCTAAATTCTGGTTACAGTTTTACTTTTACAATTGTGCATTCTGTACTATGGTGTGTATTATGCAGTGTTGAAATTTATGAATTAATCCTGCATTCAGTCACAATGTTGCATAATTCCAAACATTATTTAAGTTGACATTTATCCAAACTGGTTGTTACATTAATAAAAAAGTATAACATCTTGAAGTACATTTATTACACTACAGCTTTTCCTTTAAAGTCCCTAACAAATTCATCTAGACCTATTGTGATATTCATCTTAATATTCATACTTGCTTTCTTCTCAGCTTCACTAAATCCCTCCTTTGACTCAGACTGTGTATGGCATCTCTCAGCCATATAAACTCTTTGCATTCATCATTTTGGCACTTCAAGTACTTTTCCCCATTACTTTTTGGTTGCATAGATGTTTTCAATTTTATAATTTTTGTAAATCCCTTCATGTGATAATGTGTTTCTCTCCATGGACATGATCTCCACCAATGATCAGTCTTTCCACATCCAAAATAACTAGTTTGAGTCTGATCTTTTGATGATCCACTAACACCTTCAACTTCTTTTAATGCATGATTCAACCACTGGAATAAGCTGCAAGAAGATAGATGACACTGCAAGTATTTCCTGCCATAATTTTGGGGGGTGTAAGATGTAAGCAACTTCCTTAAACCATTGCAGGTAGGTTTTTTGCAACTTGTGTAGACCCAAAGACAATCTTTTGCACCGTGAGTATTAATAAAACACATTTCACAAAAAACTTGCAAGATGAATTTAGGGTTTTACAACACAATTTCAAAAATTTAGGGAGGGTTTTCTTACCTTAGGGGATTTATCACCGCTTTGCTTACCTCCACCCATTGTCAGAAATCAGATAATTGGAAGCTTCGATCAAAGAAGAGGATAAGAGAAATGGGTTTAGAGATTCAAACAATAGAGCTTCAATAGAGATTCAAAGATACTTCAATTGAGGTTTAGAGATGTTTAGGGTTTGTAATTATGAAATTTGGGAAGTTATGAAAATTAGGGTTCTTCAAGTGGTGATTAACAGAGAAGAAGAAGAATCTGAATGTATACAACGGTCAAATTTTGAACAAATTTTAGCCGTTCAGATTAACCCACGTGTCATTTGTTTGAGTGTTAGATGTCTAAGGGTATTTGAAGTCTTTCTCCAGATCTTGATTTTGTCTTCCGGAGTCAATGAGTTGAATCTGGTCTGACTTTGGCCAGAATTTAGATTTGGGGTCCAAAGTCTAAGAAATGCCTTATGTGGGGGGCAAGCCCAAAGCCGGTCACTTATATGGGGTCCAAAGTCTAATTTACTCTTTTTCTAACTTAAATTCCCACGACTTTTGGACGTGACTGCAGTGACCTCTCTCTCTCTCCAAACCTCTATCTACAACGGTACAACCCTAGATCTTTTTATAGGGAACCGGTTGATTTTTGAAACCATGGACATAGAATTTGGGGACTCCATCACTGCTATGAATTATCTTATGAAGAAAGAGGCACTAATTGTGGGTACTTTGAATAGTCGAATATTGCAACTAAAACTAGATCATCTGTCTCTCACACACTGTGGGATTTTTTATTATCTTAGACTGGGTACCTTTTGGCTATGTGACGATACGTTGCAGGGGGTATTTTCTGAAGTAATTGAAGAGAATTTTGACCAGGGGATCATGAGGTGCGTCACTTTCAAAGGTCCAACAACATTTCTCACTAATATATTTTTCTTAAGATTTTGTTCTGTGTCAATTGCAATTGTTTTTAGCACAATTTATCTGTAAAATGGGATTAATGAAATGAAGTTTATGAATAAATTGAAGTATACAACTAACAATATTGTATGCATAATACACTCTTGAAGAAGTCATTTACCAATTTGGGGAACATTGTACATTTTAATCCTCAAGTTGGGAGCAACATAAAAAAAATTCATCATGTTTACAAAAGATTTCTAATATTGTTGTAAAAGTTAATGTTTGAGGTCGTTAGATCCTTGCTTTCTTGCCTCCTCTTCCTGTATAAATTTCCTCCTTGAGCATTACCTTTGGGTGTTACTTCAACTATCAAGCAACCCCTTCAATAAGTGGATTAGAAAAGTCTGATAAAAAAGTTACTTTCTCCAATAATGCCCCGTATTACCTAGGATATTCTTTAATGGTACTTTGATTTTGTACGTAGTCCCGATGACAAAAAAATCAAGAACAAACTTCACCGATTTTGACATTCTAGACTGGGGCAATAATTTTGAGTAATAACCTTTATCTAAACATATCATATGAATTTGTATATACCATATCTAAAAAGGGGAATTGCACGTGGTAGCGCGTGCAGCTACACTAGCTATAATAACCAACATGTTCTCGAATTAAAACTTTAGCTAATAAAATTTTAGCCAATACAACATATCATATGGACTAGTATTATCAACAAGTTGGGAACATCGTACCGGCAATAGTTGAAGTGTTAAAATGTGTGAAACACATTGGTATGTGTAACAATAAAGTCAAGCTACTATAGGAACAGTAGTCTACCATAGGAAAAGTAGTCATAGTAGGTAGCATAGTACAATAATGTTTGTATTTCGGCTTTACAAGCCAAGTTGGATTTGTGCTCTAATGCCTATATAAGGCTTGCCATATGTTGTAATCAAATCATTTCATCCCAAGTTTGATCAATAACATTTCTTCTTTAGAGTTTAGAATTTTATTTTCAACATCTGGTATCAGAGCGAGCACGGTCTCTGGCTCGACAGCTCGAAGGCAACGACGTGAAGAAAAGCATGACCTTTTCTAGTATTCCGTTGAGATATCGTTCATTCGGTCGAGGTTATTGATTTCGTCTATTTTTCCCAAAAAAATGATGAAAGGCAATTCCTAAATTCGATAGTCACTACGACCATTGGAGTTTAATTATGGAAAACTTCTTGAGGTCCAAGGAGTATTGCCACCTCTTTGAAGTTGGTGTTTCTAACCATTCAGAAGAAATAATGGCCGCTCAAATATCCAAGATCAAAGAATTATGATTAAAAGACTTGAAAGTCAAAAATTATTTATTTCAAGCTATTGATCGTAACATCTTGGAGACGATTTTATGCAAGGACACATCCAAAGATATTTGGGATGCAATGAAGAAGAAATATCAGGGAACCGCTAAAGTAAAGCGGGCACATCTACAGGCACTTCGTATAGATTTCGAGACGCTTTGTATTCAGCCGACAAAGTCTATTTCAGAGTATTTCTCCAGAACCATGGCGATTTCCAATAAGATGAGAACAAATGGAGAAAAAATGGAGGACATTACGAGAATAGAGAAGATTCTTCGATCAATGATATCAAAATTCGATTACGTAGTATGTTCGATCGAAGAGTCAAAAATCTTGATCAACTCTCGATGGATAAACTAATGAGTTCATTGATGGTTCACGAGCAACGAATCAACAAACATGTAGCAGTGGAGGAAGCGCTACAATCTCAGCTCTCAATCAGCAATCAAGCGACAAAGGGAAAAGATACAAGTCGAGAAAGAGGTAACTGCGATAACCGATTCACAAATTATCATGGAAGAGAGAGATGAAGCGACAATCAACATAGTGAAGGCCAAAAGTCAAAGCCGTTTGATAAGTCAAATATCAAATGCTACAAGTGTAACAGGTATGGTCACTTTTGTTTTGAACGTCGTTCTCAATTTTATAAGGAAAGAGGCAAAAAATCTAATTTTTTAGAAAAAGATGATGAAGTTTATCTTTCTTTGGTTTGCAAAACTAAAGAAGAATCTTAAACCGAAAAAGATTTTCATCAAAACATATGGTACTTGAACACAGGAACAAGTAACCATATGTGCGGTAAAAAAATATATTTCACAAAATAGATGATTCTTTTCGTACCTTGATAAAGTTTGGGGATAGTTCTACAATTGCTGTCATGGGAAAATGCGATATCAAAACTCAGGCCAAAGATAATACTCATCAGACTATCTCAAATGTTTTCTATGTCCCAAACTTGAAGAATAATTTGCTCAGTGTGGGGCAACTTCAAGATAAAAGATATATGATCATCATCAAGAATGGAGTCTGTCGGATTGAAGATTGAAAGAGGGGATTGCTAATTGCACAGGTACATATGACTCCAAACCGAGCGTTTCTTCTAAGTGTCACGCATGCCGCTCTTCCTTATTTTTCAAGTATGATGAAAGATCAGGCTGGATTTGGCATCGTTATGGGCACTTGAACTTCAACATTCGAGAAGACGCCACATCTACAGCCACAAGTCCTGGACCTACTAAAAGTAATCGTTGCGCCTGGTCAAGAAAGAGTCGTTAGAGATCTGCGAAGTTCGCCCACTACCCCCAAAATAGGGGACTGTTTTTTCTTTTTGTAAATTGTCTATATCTACTATAAGTACAGACAGAGAATATATTATTCAGATCCGCAACTTGACCATTCGTTCTTCCTTATTTTACTATTACACCACAAATTGTAATAATTAACAACCTATTGGATTTTACGTTAAAACCCTCATCGAGGTCGTGGTTTTTCTCAGCCTTTGTTGGGTTTCCGCGTAAAATCTTAGTCGTTTAGACTTGTTATTACTCCATCCTTACTAAAAGTATTGTCGAATATTATTCTCCCATTACAACACCGTTTTGCGGTATACTAGTATATAGGTTATATAAGTAGTATTATTTGTGGTGAATTATTTACCTAGATTTGTTATTCTTATTAAAAACCCAACTTTTTACTTCATTATTTTAGAGTATTTTACGTCTTTGAAGCACAAGAAAAATCATTTTCTAATCTGTTTGGATTGGAAGTGAATAGCATTCTAACTACAAGATTGGATTTTGACCGTTATCAGAGTTCTTCAGTAATGCCTAAAGTTGGAGCATGAAATACAGATCACCATCTCAAATTTTCCAACCCGGCCTGATAAAACACCTCCCTGCAAAAAACTGCATAAAAACCACTCAAAAATACACCGTCCACATAGGCGGCACAGGGGTTTTGCTGACGTGGAGCTTGAAATCTTGAGTTGAAGCACAGGTGGAGATGGTCTTAGACACAATTGACTGTAGTGCGTGACAGTGGAGAACTGAAAACCCGCCAAACAACAAAAACAACTCTCTCTCTCTCTTGCTCTCCTTCAGATATGGGTTTGTACTCTGGCTTAATGGAGACGATTGAGTCTTATGCAGGTCTCTCTCCAGTATGGTTCTTCACAATCTTAGCTCTAATGTTTGGGGTTTATCGATTGGTTTGTGGGATGTTTGTGATTCCAGAAGATATGAAAGCTTTGAGACAGAACTATCTTCATCAAACAATGGGGTCTTCTTCTTTGATCTCAGTTGCAGCGGAGCCAGTTCAATTGGGAGATGAGGTTACAGAAGAACAACTCAGAGCTTATGATGGCTCTGATCCTAAGAAACCCCTTTTAATGGCTATCAAATACAACATCTATGATGTTTCAAGATCAAGGTAACCTCTTTATACTACTACTACTACTAGTGATGATTATGCTCATTAGGGTTTAGTTTGAATTATGCTCTTATTAGGATTACTGGATTAGGGAGTAAAGTATTTGTCTTTTTATTGCAAGTTTATAGATGGATTAGGGAGTTATATGCTTATTAGGATTACTGGTATATGCTTCGATATTTTTACAAATGAAAAATCTGTACAAAATATGTGATAAACACTATCATCAATTAGTAAGCTTTTCTCAAACAGTGGAAGCATGTATTATAAATGATCGAAGACTCCGAGAGATACGCTTCATTGAGGCTCTCCTCTCATGGGTCGTTTGAAAGCAAGCTAAAGCTGTTTCTACTAAACCCAATACCTTCATTTCACAACCAGACCAATCCAACTCTAATTACAAGAGAGAAATGAAATCTGTAATGGAGGGGGGTTTGAGTGCGAAAGATGTATCAACGTTCGGAGGGATTACTACCATTTTGCTCCACT